>JNHV02000008.1:0-117872 GCA_001691785.3 Amanita brunnescens Koide BX004 | reverse complement strand
CTCCCCCTCTGTGTGTCGAGTTCTTTAACCGCCTTTCCGACGAGGGCCTGGGCCTCGCCAACGATGAAGGAGCGCCAACTTGGACCAATCACAAAAGGGGGCTAGCAGGCAAACCGCACATGCATACATAATAGGTGACCCAGGAGGCCGTCGATTGCAGCTTTTGCCGCTCTCATATCTTACCACAATRCTCAGCGCTCGGCATGTATACCGCATTGCAAGGCATACTACTTTCAATGCAGAAAAGTAACTTGGATAGCGACAGCAGAAGAACCGTAGAACTACGCGTGATATGTATATCGATCTACATGCCTGCTTTATGTTTTCTGTGAGCGACGAAATTCAGTACGATTTCTTGCTCGCTGTTAACTGCAGATGGGCACTGTGCTCATCATAAGGGAATTTCGACAGCGGTATCTCACGCCATAAGTCGGGGGTCAAAAATGCATAGGTTTTCGTGATCTGATCGCAATGAGTAGAGGCCCATAGTAGAGCATAGATTCAAACGTACCGCTGCAAAGGTCGCTTTCAAGAAATTCCCCATTGTAGCAGTCGATCCCTTCGATTGGGTGTATACATCTTCGACGCCAGCGAGTTGAAGTAAACGTTTGGAAGCGGGAGCCGCAACAATGCCTGTTCCTCGCGGAGCAGGAATCAGGCGGCACATCACGGAACCCACCTTGCCGCTAACTTTCGATGGCACAGTGTGAGGCTCGCCGAGGGCAGCACCCCAATATCCTCTCCGCACCGGGATAACAGACAGCTTGGCCAAGATAATTGCTCCGCGTATTGCTGTAGCCACTTCTTTGGCGCATTTGACACCCAAACCAACATGACCTTCAAAATCTCCGATAGCGACGAATGCCTTAAATCGGGTTCTTTGTCCTGCTCGCGTTTGCTTCTGGACAGGCATGATCTTCATGACTTCATCCTTTAGCTTGGGAAGGAAGAAGTCAATGATTTGATATTCTTTCACGGGGAGCGAGAAGAGATAAATTTCCTCCATAGACTTGATTTTTCCATCCTTGACGAGACGGCCAAGTTTAGTAACAGGAACCCTATTATTATATGTTCAAAATCATTATTTCATGTATCATGTCCTGCAGCTTGACCTACCACTCTTTTTCTTCATCTTTACGCCCACCGCGTCTTGGGCCTCTACGACCTCTGCCCCTCTCTCCACGTCCACGCCCAAATCCACCACGACCTCTTGCAGAGTCAGCCATTCAATTYGTTTGTACTGTCGTGAGCGTCAATGAACGTCATCGCATAGTCATAGCCTCAATCCACCTAATTTTACACTGCTTCAAGCGRAAAATGCACACTGGTTGGATAAATTTGGGACCCGGAGGTTGTTTGTTATGGATAAGACTCACATTGTTCAGTAGTTCAGGACTTCTGAGTTTGAGCACGATATCGATGCCGCGGTAGGGTTCCCTTTTGTGACGTGACAACAAAAGTTAGTCAGCAAAGAATCAAGGAGTCGTGTTGCGCTCTCAGTCTCTYCATTGCACTTGCAACTTTGCTCTAAACTACCCAGCCACCTCCAAATTACCTTTTTCAAGTTGGAACGCCATGTCGCTGAAATCTATGTCCAATTTATCAAACCAAAAATCTAGTCTTTGCCCCACGTACGCTCTGCGCATTTGATCAATCTACACATTCGCCTGCCTTTCAGCAACGGTCGTCAAACCGTTGGAGATGGGGCTGCTATTTTCGACAACGATTCTAATGTGCTTGCTGTCTGTCAACTTCAGGGTGCAGGCGACTTATATTATTATTCTACCACGTTCTCGGGGGGGCCTGGGGTATGCTACAGTGAATTTTCCTCGTCCACTGTGCTAAACATGGCATTCTAGTGGCGCTTTTGACATCCCCAAGGAAAAATGCCCCCCAGACGGAGGGTCATCGGGTTGTGTGACAGGCAGCCCGATGTCTATTTTTCCCTCATCAAAGAACCTCATTTCAGCCTCACATTATCACTCACCATGCGATCCATTATTCAAGTCTACTACTCAGCAGCCCCAATCAGATTATATTATTTTCGAGCGCCAACATTCCAGACCCATCTCTAGTTCAAGCGCCAGTAGTGATTCTGACATTTCAACTCCGTCTCTCACACCAGATCGTAATCATTGCAGACAAGGCCCAATCCCGACAAGTTCTGTCGCCGAACCATCGAGCGATGCTCTAGATTTCCTGATGACCTTGTTTCCCCGACATGGCTTAGTTGCACTGCCTTATGCCAAGCGCGTGTCAATTTCAGCCCCTAACTTGGGAGTTGCGTTTGATGGTGTAGTGCTGGATCTCCCCGAAGAACCTAGGACTCTGTATGTGGATGGAAAAAGCGCGGAATCAGTGAACCTGAGGGACAGGTGGGCTCAATTCCTCTTCCTTGTTTCAGGAGCTAAAGTATAACACCAATAGTATCATTGCCCTCCTTGATTTAGCTGATGAGCGCCTTGGATGTTTGGGGCTTGCCATTGTTCTAGAACGATCCTCTCCAAATTTAGGGGCCCTCTTACATTCGCTAATGTATGTCGGAGGAACTGTTGTTACGAAGCCACCCTTTGACGTAGATTCTGCATTCGTTCTGGTGGGACTTGATGTTTGAAAAATATTCGTCAAAAATGGTTGCGATTGCTACATTTCTCCTATACATATGATGTACTGTGTACCTTCTATACGTCAACCGAGCGGCGCGATCAGAATCAGTCCGTTTGACCCAGCTCAGGTCTACTCCAGAACTTCTCCTTGGCAACGATCTCGATGTTATCGAATGCAGCGTGCTGGGATAACCTGAGACAGTCGCGTGTACCCAAGACAAGTAACTCAAAAAAGAACGATGCTGCAGCACGTTGAGTGGCCTAAACAGAGTAAATACCAGGTCAGGTACAGATTATAATATTGACATGCCTTGTCGGATAGTACTTCAAAGTTTAAAGTTTTCACTTTTCCACCAGGTCTGGAGGATGAGAGCTCTTTACGAATTATCTCCATAGCTCTCAAGGTATTTTTGCTGAAACTCCCTCTGCCCACACTGGGTTCTGCGTCCTGGGAATGGTGCAGGGGTCCTGAACCGAAGACCGCCAAAGGACAAGAGTCGTCAGCCAATATCCCGTCGACGTGTGTTAGCTCCGGCTCCTGTGGTGATTTCGACGCATGAGAATATGCTGATGGCATATCTAATTCGAGCTCAAAAGTGTCTGGTTGAACGTCCATGTGGTCATCGAAATGGGTGGCCCGATCTTCTGGAATGATGGGCGCAATATCAAAATCAATACTTCGTCTTAATACATCGCTTCCTAGTCGAAGGCTTGCGGTTGGACTTGCGTCTTTTCTTCCAAATTCCAGATCGACATCAGGTATCTCTTCGATGTTTTCAGTTCGGGGGCGCTTAGAAGAAAGGTGTCCAGAAGGTGACAAACTCCTCTTCTTCGTAAGGAGTCGCCCGGTAGGTCGCATAAATAGTCTGGTTAGTTCAGGTTCGAGACCAGAAGGTGCTGCGCAGTGAAATGAATTCTGCTGTTTGACCTTGCCATTGAAAAAATGGGTTGTTGGATTATTGTGAATCTCAAGGAGACGCAGCACGATGGGTGACTTTCGCAGAAACTGTTGTTCGGCCGTCGTCCCGACAGTATCCTGAGTGTCGTCACACCGGGGATGAATCTCAATATCATCCTGTAGTTCTGTTATTGAGTCAACAATTTGCCTTTTCTCCCTAGCTTTCCTGCTTGCTGTTGGCTTGCCATCGTCTGCGGTACGATTGACGTCAAGTATATTGCTTGGTGGCGTCAAAGGTAGCTCCGTCAATGGGGATGCTAAAATATTTAAGCAACAACAAGAGGAAGTGGAGTAATTACGCACAAGCCCTGGACAATCCTCTTTCATTGGTCTGTGAACCTTGATGGTCAAATCCAACGCCGAATTCAACCAAATCTACGCCCTCAAAAGTCGGAACTTCTACATCCCCATGTTGAAGGTCCGCAGAAGTATGATCAGGACTCCTTCCGCTAAGAAAACTAACAGGCTGCGCCACACGTCCTTCAATAAATGAGTTAATCGAAGCTCGGGGCGAGGCGTCACGCCCAATTTCTAAGCTACTAATGTCATCCCTACTCGCATGGTGGCGCTCATCGTCCCAATTGATACCGATGTCAATATCTTGGAAGTCTTGAGACTCAATGCCGTCGTGGGCTCCGACATTGAACAAATCTATATCCCAGTGCTGAAGATTGTCCATAGGATGCAACGTGATATCATCAACATGAGCCTGGTGATGCCCAGTGGAATGCTGAGGATATCGCTCAAAGTCCAAATCCCTACGTCACCTTAGTTAGAAGCGTTTAATGAGGTGGAAATACCCACCAATTTGGGTCCGGGAGTAGTAAGTCGAGATCCACCATATTTGATGGCAACGTGATAGCGTTCTTGCTGACAACCAATTGTTCATCAGTCATGTCAACCAAGCCAGGGCGGAAGGCCTGCAAAAGAAAGGTTAACAAMATAAACCAGGTATCATCGACTTTTTACCATCTTGATTTTCAGCAATGCTTCGTTACAATCGTCCAGCAAATACTTAGCTTTCCTGCTGTAAATGCGTACAACGCCAAGTAATAATTGGCCGCTCAAACGTAACGCCATAACTTCTATTTCTTGTCCCATTATAGCATCTACAGGAGCTTTAAGAACGGGATGTTTCGCGGGTTCCGCACTTACCAACTGATTGCTCAATATCGGTTTGAAGCGTTTGGGTTTTTGATAGTTTGCGTTCCATGTGCGCAGCGAGCCACACTTTGCCTAGTGGGCCGCGACGAGAGAGGATCGTCTCCGAGTAGAACTGCCGGCAATGTCAGATAGAGGCGCTGGTCTCGAGTGCAACATACCATTTCCCTTTGATGGTTCAAGCTCAATGGTAACTGTAAGAGCGCGGCACCTGTTGATGCCACAATCACGTGCGTTACGTTTTGGCATATATTGAGCAGAATTCCACTCTTATCTGATTCGCAACGCTATGTCATCGACGCTTGCAGAGGATCAACAGAAAGTGCCGAAGAATGCATTTCGCATTCTTCTTACCGGATTTGGCGTAAGTCTCCTAGGGGTTCGCAGGCGGAATATTTATCAGTTACTAGCCCTTCTATCACTATAAAGAAAACCCTTCATGGCTTGCTGTGAAGCCTCTGCACAACGTCGTCGTTACCCCAGACTCCCTATCAAGTCCCATCACCGTTGATGGAAAAGCAATTACGTTGGAAGATAGGACGGGTGAAAGTCGCCCAATCCATATCACCGCCATAGAAGTTCCCATGACATATGAAGCTGTCCTCAACACAGTGCCTGGCTTGCATGCTCGTCCGCCAGTACTACCCGTTGATAAAACACGGACATTTGTGGACACTCCTGCTTCTGGGTACGACTTGATCTTTCATGTGGGTGTTGCTGGACGTGGCCCGTTACGAATGGAAAGATTAGGCCATAAACTCGGCTACCACATGAAAGACGCTTCTGGAAAGCTTGCCACCATAGTTCAGTCGTCTCCCAAGGACAATCCTGGACCCGATGATCGCCTCCTCGCGGAGAATATCGAGCGAGAGAGATTGGGTATGGAAATCGTGGAAAGTCCGGGCGGCGAAACTACGGCAAGGCCGACGCGTGGTTTCGGAGCTGGTTACGACAGTATATCTGATGAACTAATGACTGACATCGATGTGCTGCGATTGGTGCAAGACCTCAAGAGATCAGGAACAGAAGTAAGTCAACTCCATACGGCTACCACACGCGGACTGATATTGCTTTAGCAAATATATACATCTATGGATGCAGGGCACTACCTAGCGGACTATATGTACTACTGTTCCCTTGCAGAGTCCAGGCGGAACGTCAAGCCGTACGAGAAAAAGCGCAGCACACAGGTCTTGTTCATGCATTGCCCACCAGTTGGGCAACCGCTCAGTACAGAGGATGTGACAGAAGCAACTAAGCGAATTTTGGTCTGGGTCTGCAATGAACTACTCAGAATGCATGACGTCGACGATGATGCGCCAGCTGTAAAGGCGGGTGCAGTCACAGATGTGAAAGGTTCGGGTGGCGTAGTAAATAGTCCTGAACCAAAACCGAAATCTGCCTGATCTTCCTTGTACCTGAATGTATTTACTGCTCTCTCACTCTACCTCTTACAAACTTAGCTTTAACTATAGTCCACAGTATAACATAGCTGTGGGGCACGAGCTGCCACGCACATCACCTTATTATATTTTAGTGCAATGGAGGAAAACTGCATGCGAATTACGCCATAGTTAGTGAGGGATATTGGGCATCAAGAGAAGAAGCAACTAATACGGGCTCTACTGGTCAGAATTGGCTACTAAATACCTTCAACCACCCCTCGCCCATGTCCTTTCTTAATGCCTCTATTCTCCTCCTCAACACTTCTCCGCCTTCCACATTATCAGGATAAATATCATGCGACCCCTGCCTTTGCACCAAAGACGTGTCATCCCTATAATCAAGTTCCGTCACGTCAGAGGGTTGAGTTAGTAGAATTTCCGTATGGAACCGGCGGTGGGATCTCAGTGATGGGTTCGATGGATGATATGCCCTATCGGTCTCTAATGAACCCGGTAAAGCTTCCATCCCCCGGTTTGCCGACTGTGCATGTAGATGCACCAACCGCTTGATCTTCTTTTTTTTACTCCCGCCATCTCTTAATGAGGGTGGTCCTATTTGACTATCAAATGACGAAACTTGGGCCACATTGTCCGGTTGCGTTACCACAATCGGAGAACTAGATGAAGCTAGACGACTGGGCGTCGTATGCTTTTTTGTTTGCAAGGCTAGTCCTTTTTCCTCGTAAAAGTTTGGCAAAGCTCCATCCAAGCGAATTGTCTTTCCTTCTCTCCAAAAAAAGCCTAAACAATTCAACCTGTGCTCCACTTCGCGTTTTACAAACGGGTTCCCATCGACCCATACCTCGGCAATATCAGGCACCATGGAAAGGCGACCTACTTCTGCGCTTTCTTGAATGTGATTATGCCGTAGATCTATGCATTGCAAAGCAGAGAGACGCTCGAGACCGCAAATACTTTCAAGTCGATTTTTAGACAGGTTAAGGGTTCGGATTTGTTCGAGCTGCACATAAATCCCAATCACCGAATCAATCATGTTATCGGAGAGATCCAAAGAAGTAAGATTATGSAGGGTATCCAACCCAGGTGGAATAGAGACTAGAAGATTGGACGAGAGGTCCAAATGAACGAGGGATACGAAGCAAGAAGTTACGTCCCCTGGTAAAAAAGTGATGCCATTGTCCTTTAGTGAAAGGTATCTTAGGAACTCCCACTTCAAGGAGTTCCCTGCCAGTGCTGGTATGCAATTTCCTTCCGGAGCGTGATCGAAATCTAATTTCTGACCTATCTGCTCGCCGCTACGAACATGCCCGGGGTGTGGTTCGCTTTCAAGGGCTGCCCCAGCAAATATTTCGGTGAAGTCGTCGATGCCGCTTCTACAAATTTTGAGTGACCTCAGACATTCTGCTAGCCTGTTCCAGCCTAGGAAGATGCGAGGATCAATATCCGCACACTCAAGGCTTTGTATGTTCTTGAAAACGTGAAGAGGCAAGGCGTTTGGGCCTGTAGGATCAATGGTCAGCCCTTGCATGGTGCTAGGACGTGGGGCTTTGAGTGAGACGGCAGGAAGTTTAGTGAAGCAACTGTATATGTATTTGAGATCACGGTCGATGCTATCAGGACCGGGTGTGTTCCACCAATAATTCGGAAGGGAAAGGGAAGTAATGGCTGAGATAGATGACTTGAATGAAGCAAGAGATAAAGCATCAGATCGATCGGGGCTTGGTTGAAGGCCTAGATGACTAATCGGATGAGAAGGAATGTTGACATGAACATCAAGAGGGCCAACGGTGAAACCATGAGCCTCAAGACGGATGAGAATATAGTTGAGGCGATAAAAGTCGAGAGAAAGAACAGCGGGGTTATGGTATTGAAATGGACGCCAGCTTGGTGTGCCCTTGGGGCGGAGGATGGGGGAGAGCGCAAACTTTGCTTCGTGGGCGCGAATGAAGGCAGCAAGGCGGCGTACATAGTCGTCGCCGTCCGACATGGACATGAGCGTGTCACACGTCACAATCACAAGATTAAGTCATTGCACAGCCACCTTACGCGTTCTCTCTGTACGATGAAGATCACAATCAAGACAACCCAGCAGAAGGTTTTTCACGTAAGCTGGCTTTTTTCCTGTCGCGTCGATATGTTCGAGCTCTATTTACGTAGGTTGATGTCGATGTCTCGGAGACCATAGCATCTCTCAAGTCCAAAATTCAGCAGTCACAAGGTCATCCTGCTACACTCCAGAAGATAATCTATTCGGGTATCATCCTCCGCCATTCTCTTTTTAACAAGCGCTCTATTGCTCTATTAGGGAAAATTTTACCCGACGTCGAGACGATCGAATCATGTGGCATTAAAGAAAAAGATTTTCTCGTGCTTATGGTGACAAAGGTTTGTTCGCTGGTTAGGTATTCCTTTAAGTTCCCTCATCATATCTTTTATAGCCGAAACCCATGCAAGCTTCTGCGCCAGAACCTCTGCCCGCATCTGTTGAGCAAGCTACTGCATCTGAAAGTCTGTCGACAGCCGCCGTTGCATCACCTACTCTAGGAGTCGCCCCCATTAATACTACTCCCGCATCTGGCGATTCGTCTTTCCTTTCTGGAGACGCTTTGCAAACGACGATACAAAATATGGTTGAGATGGGTTTCCCGCAAGATCAGGTTCTCAGAGCTCTTCGTGCAAGTTTTAATAATCCTGACCGGGCCGTCGAGTACCTGATGAATGTTAGTTTAATCAAATTTCTTTACCTGTATTTCTCATTAATGCCATCACCCTAGGGCATTCCATCTTCTTTGGATAATGAACGATCAACTTCAACCCAAACCACGGGGGCTCTTCGACCGCCCGCCACGAACGCCACGCCAAGCCCAGTAGTCTCTCACCCTGAGCCACAGAATTTGTTCCAGGTTCACTTCCTTGTGCCCATCTATTTGCGTAATATTTATTTAGCTACAGCTCGCGCAACAACAACAACAACCTCAACAACACCCGTCAGGTGCCAGCAATACGCCTCCTGATCTTTCTGTCCTTCAGGACAATTCGCAGATTCAGCGATTGCGCGAGCTTGTTCACCAAGACCCCGCGTTGTTGCAGCCGCTGATTCAACAGATTGCAAGCTCAAATCCTGCCCTAGCACGACTGTTTGTTCAGGATCCAGGGGCATTGTTACAACTCTTAGGTGTCACTGAACAGGACGATGGGGAGTCGGCTTCTCCGGGGACGGTTGTGAGCGTAACCGAAGAAGAAAGAGCGGCAATTGAACGGGTATGGTCCTTTTCCCTGGAAATGTTAACGTAATCTGATTAAGCGTAGCTTGAAGCGCTGGGATTTCCTCGTCATATTGTTGTGGAAGCATATTTTGCGTGTGACAAGAATGAAGAGCTTGCAGCAAACTATCTGTTTGAAAGCGGCTTTGATGATTGATTCAAGTCCTTTATAGTCTTAAACCCCATGAATTCAGGGGTCTTAATAGTGGATGTGCATGATGTGTATACATATACATGACTGTAGATTTTTCCCACTCAGCTTCTTGCCTGAATGTTGGATGAAATCTATTTATGAATGGAGTGGTAATTCGGACTGCCTGAAAGATCAGTTTTCAACGAGCTCAATTACGAGAAGATATAACAGATGTCGGTGTTCAATAACACGTTGTCCAACAGTTTATCAAAAATTGACTAAAAATGGCTATTAACCCTGGTCGGCTGCATAGATATGCCGTCTTCGAATTCGGAACTACCGTCATCTGCAAGGTAGTGTCGCAATCCGGAGCCTTTGGGTGCTGCGTTCGCTAAGATAGGTGCTGCTTCAGACATGACACCGTCACGACTGTACAAGGTGCTACGAGCGCTTCCYGTATTGCCTGGCAAGGATCGTATGGATGCTCGAGCCGTTTCGCGCATTTGCAACAGATTCTGGTGGAATGCATTCTGAAGCAACCAAATTTAATCAGGATAAATATATAATGCGTGATCTACTGACTTGTTCACGCCAGTATTGAATGCGCTTTTCGCGCTCTTCGTCCCGTTGCTTCCTGTGTAGGAGGAAAAGTCCAATTAGAGTGCCGAACAGACCTATGAAATTTTTAATATATGTCTATAGAGGCCAGATTTCCAACCTACCCCCGGCTATTCCAATTGCTACAAGCACATAGACGTAGGTAGCGAAATGGTGAGGAGCTGCTGCAGATTCTCCACATGTCCCTGAAGCGAGACAATTCCAAGACTGGCATCTTGACCTAGTCAGAAGCAAAATATTGACTGTCGTATATCCCTTACTCTTTGTCCGCCGTGCAGGTGACCCCCAACGATTTTGTGTTCATACAAACCTTTTGGGTACCGTCACAATAAAGTCCGACGACACAGTTATCACTAGAGGAAAGTTATTTAATTTGTAAACAAAAGGCTGCGCGCTGAGGTATTTACCGTGAGACAATATTGATAAATTCACCTTCAAATCCATATGCAATATATGGCGTGTTCTCGACTACGCATTGCGAACCAAGCGTCGCATTTGCCCACCTCAAACACATTATGTAGCAAGAACGATGTTGGATGGAGGCGGAAAGCGTACATGCAAATGTTGTTGAGACAAACCGAGCCATTGACATTTTGTCCGCGACCGGTCTGGTCACTCAGCTGCTGGAAGTTCGGAGGACCTTGGCATTGGTCTTCAAGGGTCTTCAGAAACATCCAGATCATAACAGAAAAACTTGCCATCGCGGTTAAGTTGGCAAGGACTGCCGACAGCAAGTACAGGAAGGCATTGATCTTGTTCATCCGGGCAGAATTGACCGGTTGGGCATTTGTTTCGAATGGATTTTGTATCCTTTTGGCTCGCATGTCCCGCCGGCAGAACAGAACGTTACAGAGTCGCATTGGTCCCAAAACTGGAATGTGCCGGACTGTAAACGATTGTCCGTTTGCGAGCACGAATTACCATTGTTCAAACTTCCAGCATATGCCAGGGGGAAAAGTAAGACGAGTAACGTGAGGCGCATCGCGTTGAAGCTCGAAAGAGGACAGCTCGCTGCTCCGACACTTGCTGCGGAGATTGTAGCAAAATGTCTCACGCTCAGATCTTCGAATTTGGCTCTGTTTTGTATACTTTCCTACACGTATCACCATGTCAAGATTCTTTCGGTCTGCTGGATCAGAATCAGACTCAGAATCATCAGAAGATGAACTCCTGTCGACAGACGACGAAGCAATACAGAAAACGCGGGAGCCTGCTGAAAAGTCAGCTATGTCTCGATTTTTGAAGTCTGATTCCAGCGATTCAGAAACGGATGAGGAAGATAGCGATTCCGATAGCGACGTATCAGATCCTGATAGCGATGAGAGCGAGGAGCGAGGAGCAGTGAAAATACTAAGCGCTCACGAGAAACGGCTGGCTGAGATGGAAGCGATTGGAAAGTTATTGGATAACGCACTCAAGATCAATGACTGGGTGGCCATATCTTCAGGTGTGTTGGATRCCCTCTGCAATGATACCTATGCCTATCTACCGTACAGAATTTGACAAACTGGGACGTATGATTCAGAAGCAGCATGCTCTGGTTTATTCTATCCCTTCATTATATATCCGAACTCTTYTTTCCTTGGACGAATCCCTTGGTAGTGCCATCGCTCGGGAGAAAGAGGCGAAAAAAAAAATGAACGCCACGAATGCAAAAGCGTTGACGGCCATGAAGCAAAAAGTCAAAAAGGCACTAAAGGAATATGAGCAAGAAATCAAGAGTTTCCAAGAGGTTTGATTTTTTATCAGAATCAATAACGACGCTAAGGCATGTACAGAACCCAGACGCTTACGAGCGAAGTCATGCACCAACGAGTGTTGCGCAAGTTTCTGCGCCTGCCCCTTCACCAGGACATGAAAGGGATGTTGATGACTTTACGACCGTCGGGAAAGGTGGCAAGGTCATGCAAATCACTTCCGAAGGTATCTTCAAAAATCTTCAAGCCATACAAGAGGCAAGAGGCAAGAAGGTATGAGTAATTTGCATTTAAGTAGTAGCATCCTGATTGAAAAACAGAACACCGACCGCGCGGAGCAAATTCGCATCTTGGAGAGGTTATTGGAGGTCGCCGTAACGACATACCAACGAATCCGCGTTCTGCTCGCCCTCATTTCTTCACGGTTTGATTATAATTCATCGGTTGCCAATCACATGCCCATAGAGTTGTGGCTGGCTGCGCAAAAGGAGGTTGACCAACTCATCTCTATCGTCGCGGCGAACTCTGGTTATGCCGTCCAAGAAAATACAGGTGACTATGACGAAATGATTGAGAGGACGCCAAGCACAGAAAATGGCGTTGTCCGTGTGAGAGGAAGTATAATCAGTTTCATCGATCGTTTGGACGACGAATTCACCAGGAGCTTACAAAACATTGATCCACATGGGACAGAATACGTTGAACGCTTGAAAGATGAGAAACTGCTATATTGTACAATCTGCCGTGCACAGGCTTTTTACGAGCACACTCAGCAAAATGACGCCCTTGCAAGAGTAATAATGAGGAGACTGGAACATATATATTCAAAGGTTCTACTCTATCGATCTCTCAACGACTATGCTGACATTGGACAAAGCCCAGTGCCGTGGTCCAGGCTCTCGAGACGGCCACCAACCAGTTAGAAATTCGTTCGAAGATGTCCTTAGTTGTTGAAGGCACGACGTCCGCTCTGGTTCATGGACTCTGTGTTCACCTTTACAAGACCGCAAATTCGCTTTTGCGGACGCGCGCGATGCTTTGCCATGTCTACCATCATGCACTTTACAATGACTATCACACGGCACGCGATATGCTGTTAATGTCACATCTGCAGGAATCAATTCACTCAGCCGATGTTACAACGCAAATCCTTTATAATCGTACTATCGTTCAATTGGGCCTATCTGCTTTCCGATCTGGTCTGATTAAGGAAGCGCAGGCAACCCTTCAGGACATTTTTGCTACACAGCGCGTGAAGGAGTTACTTGCCCAAGGCGTCCATCAGCAACGTTTCATGAGTCTCACACCGGAGCAGGAAAAAGCTGAGAAGCAACGTCAACTCCCGTTTCACATGCACATTAATACAGAATTACTGGAAGCAGCATTTCTCGTGTCTAGCATGCTCGTAGAGATACCACTACTAGCTAGTATCGAATCGGAAGAAATGAAACGCAAGATCATATCGAAACCCTTTAGACGACTTTTGGACTTCGCTGATCGCCAGGTATTTACTGGGCCTCCTGAAAGCACAAGGGACCATATAATGCAAGCCAGCAGAGCATTGCAAGAGGGCGACTGGGAAAAGTGTCGTGAATTGATCCAAAGTATAAAAATTTGGAGTTTAATGCCTGAAGCTGCCTCCGTCAAAGAAATGCTGGCAAAGTTCGTGTAGTCGTTATACCATCACAAATTCCAATATACCGATTGATAGAGAACAGGCGAATCCAAGAACAGGGCTTACGAACGTACCTGTTCACATATGCACCGCAGTATAGGACGTTGTCCCTGTCACTCCTTTCACGTACGTTCGCACTGCCAACTAGAACGGTCACTTCCATTGTATCCAAGATGATTTGGAACGAAGAATTGTCGGCTTCCATTGACCAATCAAACGGGGTCGTGGTCTTTCATCGCATTGAACTCTCTCGCATACAACAATTGTCTCAGGTCATTGCAGACAAAGTAGCAGGGATGGTGGATCAAAATGAAAAGACTTTGGACACGAAAATTAGTGGCATCAGTGGTTGGGGTGACAGGAATGAAGGCTCAAAAAACGATAAACGAGAGCAAGCCCAAGAAAGGCGAGGGCGTGGTGAAAGAACGCGAGGTCCTCGAGGTATGTTTTTGCCCAATAATTAAATATATTGTCATCTTAGTATCGGGCAGGGACGCGATTCGGGCGTGGTGCGCGGTTTGCACAAGGGTTAGGAAATCAAATGCCGGGGCATGTGGTACAAAAGGCGTAGAGGATTGCTGTAACTGTTACTCAAAGATCCACATGCTAATCGCTATGCTACTTCTTCATCTATGTTGAAGCCGGTAGATAAAGTCCAATCGGATACTTCCAACTTCTCGTTCTTAATTGAATCTCAATTTAAGCCTTAATCAGCACGTCTGTCTTAAGCCTTGAGAAAAGATAATACCTTCCGGCGCCGCCTCATATCCGGCTTGTGTAACACAGCGCACCATCTCAGCCATTGTCCCAATTTTAGTGTTCTTCCCAAGAATACAGTTGTCAAGTCTTGCTCTGTTGAACAAGTTGGCGTCAGCTAATTGACATCCTATCATTATCATGCTCACCCGTCTCCTATAACACAATGATCGAATAGTATGCAATTGGTGACCTTCGCTTGTTTTCCAATTTTACAATGTCTTCCAATTGCGGATTTTTTAATCATCGCCCTTTCGGAAACTTGTGTGGAATTTCCAACGATCGAATCTGTCGATATCTGAGCCTTTGGATCGATTAATGAGCGATCCTTGGGGTCCAAAGGTAACGTAAACGATGCGCTTGACAGAAGCTATCAGTTCGGGGTGGTGTCAATATTGGTCACCGCTATCAATAATACAATTGCTAACACGTCTATTGACTTCAAACAATGCGGAGATTGTGTTGACCCGTAATGCACCTGCGGTAAGCAGCATAATGCTAATTTGTGGACTCGGTAATTCCATATTTGTTTGATGTTTAGTAGGGATACTTGAGATATTGAGCTGTATGTTAGGTCTTGTAGTATAAACGGTTGATCGAAGTAAAGACCCTCTTCTACGGTTGGTAGAATGTTCAAGTGCAAGCCTCTGTGACGGATTTGTAGAGGGTATTTGGAGTCCTTAGACAGCCTCTTCAGCTCATAATCGCGACAGTAGACGCTAGCTACCTTGCCCGTGCCTCTTCATCAACTGGTATTGCATCTTACACAGCCACGGGAGAAATTCCTCTCGGAAAGACAAAAACTGCGGTCTTTCGCCGAGAAGATCCGAGATGGCTCGTTGACAAACATAAACGTGGGAGTCTTGATAACCAGATAACAATCTGCACCGTGGATGCCTACGACGAGACTTGTAAACACAATCCGAATACTTGAGATGACCAACTCACTTCGACAGAAGAGAAACCTTGAACCCAAAATCTCCAGTGTTAGAATCAACGTCATGAGCATTGTCAATGTAGAGTAGTGTCTCTGTTTGCTCGTCGTACAGAATCGAACTAGCCGATTGAGTACCCCACTCCGGAGGATGTAAGTTCTTGTCTGGCCCATAGCTAGGGATCCAACAGGTCGTCAGAGCAGTGCCGCCCGATGTCACGTCCACGCGAAATTTGTCTAAGATCCTTTGGAGGGCAAACGAAACGGGGGGGATAAAATCGCATGGAAGCAAGATAAAATCTTTGGTGATGCGGCTCGAAAAATGTCGCAGTAAGGCACAAGTACCAGCACCTGCGTCCTGTGATTCTTGAAAGCCCTGAATGTCTATTCTCAAAGAGGTGGACACCTCAGAATTGACGTGGTGGTACAAAGCAGAGTGATGTGATTCCGGGCATATGATCAAAACGTCTATGATCGAAGTGAACGGAGGTAAGCGGGGGTGTATAACGTATGAATGCCTTTGATGCCCGACTGCTCCAGCCATGATAGCACATATTCCAAGACCGGCTTATTTGCAACGGGTAGCAGAGACTTCGGGCAAACCTCGTCACCATCGTTGAAGGTTAGTGGACGCAATCTAGAAGATAATAGTGCGGATATTGATACAATATCATCGCGCACTTACTCATTTCCGAATCCCGCGAGAATAACAGCAAGAAATTCGCTTTCTATCGATTCTTGTTTCACGCCTTCTAGATCCATTAGTAGGTGGAGTGTGTAGAAGAGCTTGTTTACGCTTCACGTGCCCATAACATCCTTCCCAATGTCCCAGCTCCCTGTCCAGCGTCTTTACCAGCGCCTGGAGACTATTGGAAAAGGCGCGTATGGATCAGTTCACAAAGGCAAACACATTCCTACAGGCAACATTGTCGCCCTCAAGATAATCAACCTTGATACTCCTGACGACGACGTTGGAGACATACAACGCGAGGTTGCCCTTCTAAGTCAACTCCGAGATGCACCCAACATCACGAAATATTACGGCTGCTACATGGATGGTCCACGAGTTTGGATTGTCATGGAATACGCGCAAGGTGGCAGCGTGCTATCTTTGATGAAAGCGTCCASGTCGGGTTGCTTGGAAGAGAAATACATTGCTGTGATTATAAGGGAAGTCCTCGTTGGACTAAGCTACCTGCACAAGGTACCCGTGATACATAGGGACATTAAAGCAGCCAACATATTGGTGACAGCCTCCGGGAAGGTCATGATATGTGACTTCGGTGTTTCCGCGTTGCTATCCACTACATCCAGCAAGAGGAACACGCTTACGGGAACGCCTTATTGGATGGCGCCAGAGGTTGTGCAAACTGTACCTGCATATGACACTAAGGCTGATATATGGAGCTTGGGTATCATGATATTTGAAATGGTCAGGGGGGGGCCCCCTCATTCGAATCTCGACAAATTCAAAGTTATGGACTTGATTCCGAGGATTAAGCCTCCCCGATTGCTTGAAAGCGAAGGCGGGAAAGACATGCGTGATTTCATGGCATCATGCCTCAAGGAATCCCCATCTGAAGTGAGTGATGAGCGACGATCTTATTCGGCTACTTCTAATTAATCTCAGCGTTTATCTGCTGAAGAGCTTGGGAAAACAAAATGGATGAAATCTGTCGCGAAATTCAGCGTCCTGATCTTGGCAGATCTCATTCATCAATCGAAGCAAGGAGAGCGTCGTGATAGCCTTACATCTCCAGACTGGGAAGATGAAGTAAACAAGTAAGTTTCTTTGCTTATGCGCAAACAGTATGTCATCCCAAATATAGCCTGGGAGATGTGAATAATGAGGACGACGCCGGATGGGAGTTTGAAACAGTGAAGGGCGACGATGTATCTTTTTCTCTGAATCAAATTCGACCTGAAGAAAGAAAAAACACACAATTAACACAATCAACTGTTCGTCCGCGACAATCATCTGTGTTGCCATCATCGCTCCGGCTTCTATTCAATGGAGACCACTCTACCACTTTCGGAGCTTCCAGCGCCACTATTACCGCGTCCATGGGCAGAACACATGAAGAGTCTCCTAAGCCAGGTGGTGAAATCAACCATTCACACGACGCTGGCTTTTCCTGCCCTGATCTTCACGATGGCTCTTATCCATTCCCTGGCCTGGTGGATGCGGAGATACAAACAACCACATATGGTCTTGGGCAATCACACCTCCGGGAACAGCAGTCGATGGTACAAGAAATGTCTCCGAATCCCATTTACCAGAATTTACCTTCTCCCTCTACATTTGCAGAACAAAGGGAGATGCCAAACTCCGATTTATACAGTATGAATGATCTACCAAGAGAAGTCGCCGACTCCGCGCCTCTATCCTCTGAATTTTCAGTGCGATCACCAAAAACATTAAATTCGACACCTGCTACATCCCGCCTCGCCGCCGTCGTTCCTTCTGGCAAAGGCATGATCCCGCACCCTGTAGCTGACGGGTCGCCCGATCTGCACGTCAATAACTTCGGTACTCCCGGCTTGAAGGATGTTATAAAGGTCAATCTTTTCTTATGGAACAGTAGCGGTCACTAACGTCTTGCCTAGGTGCCTTCTCTAACATCGCAGCAGCGAATCGGACGACATGATCTCTTACCGCCCTCTCCTTCAACGTCTACCATGCCTTCGCGTTTCCAGGTTAACAATCCTGGTTTTTCCGTTGTTCCGCTCCGCCGTCACAAGAAGTCTTTCGAGCTGCATCGCTCAAATAGCTCACAAAAAAAACAAGTGTCTGAGCTTCTAGCAGGCAGCCAATCCAATTCCAGCATCATGCATCACTTCTCAGCTTCGCGAGATCAAATCAATGACTTTGGCCCTTCCGTCGTGCCATTGGATTATCCAGACCTCATTGAGAACAATACAATGTCCTCTGAACTCGCGAGGACACTTGACGATCTCAGTCAGTGGCTATCCGTTATCGAATTAAACTTGACGGGTGTGCTTGACAACACATTCTCCGACGTCATTGAGGAAGAAGATGGTTATTTAGACTCTAAGGATAAAATCGTTGCTYCGTGATGGTACAATTGCTCAACATCTACGATTACTACTATTCGATGTAAATGATGTCACGAGCGAGTAAGTAGTTTATGATGGTCCGTACGGCCTCGTCCACGCCCATCTCGTGCGTTCTTAAGTGTAGTTCTGGAGTTTCTGGAATTTCATACGGGGATGATATGCCTGTGAATTCTTTCAAGGACATCAATAATTTATCAAAGAAGCAAGGAGGCGGGCGCACCCTGAATATCTCCAGCTCTTGCTTTCTTATACAAGCCTTTGGGATCACGAGATTCCGCGACTTCCAACGGCGCATCGATGAATACTTCTACAAATGGTATACAGTCTTTCACATGAAGCTGACGAGCTCCTGCCCGATCGCTCCTATATGGTGAGATAAAAGATGTGATGGTTATGCAGCCCGAATCTGCGAACAATTTAGCAACCTGTATGCCGTTGCAGGAGTGTGATCATTGCTTAACAAGATGACGATACCTCTGCTATGCGCCTAATGTTTTCATTTCTTGACTTTTCATCGAAACCGAGGTCCTTGTTCAAACCAAATCTTACATTGTCACCATCTAATCGATAGGCATATTTCCCCGATCGTACTAAATATTGTTCTAGTGCGCACGCTATCGTGGACTGATCCAAGTTAAGGGTACAATTCCTCATTGCTGATTGACATACCTTTCCGCTGCCACTAAGTCCTGTCAACCAGATTGTTAAACCTGTTTGATTCAAAACGGCCGTACGCTCCGCCCTGGTGATGGAACCTGGAGGTATTTATCAGAATGCAAAATATTTTGTCACGTAATTCAGTACCTGCGTGATAGGTTATATCACTTGACATTGAATAAGATTAAAGACCAATGTTTTGGGATAGAGTTTCGGCGGGTGCTGCCGAAAGCCCACTATGTAAGAATCACTTTGGAAGTGTTTACTTACCAACAGTATAATAGCATCTCAGATGAACGATCCTCCCGTAACCGCCTCATTACCTTTACTCCTACCAGAAGCTCTCGGGTTTTCACCCCAACTGTTGCTTGACGATATTATAAACGTAGCAAACAATGCTGTTCAAGACGGTGTTAACGGTATGGAGGAATTCCTGCAAAATTGGACGGACAAACGGAGTGCMGTATCCCCGTCCATCGAGGTCGAAGGTTTTCAAGAAGTAGAACAAGGACTTGTTGCGTTCCAAACCCTGCTGGAATATCATACAGATATCGCGTTTGATTTTTTCGAGGCATGGTCTTTGCGCAACATATTCGCCGTGCCACCTGACTTGGGTGTTGTCTTACCACATCATGAAGGATTGGATCTGTCCATTGACAGGACACGGGCGGAGCAAAGAGAAAAAGTGCTTGCTGACGAGATAGAAGAGCTTCGGAATAAGATTGATAACGTATGTTATTACTCCCTCACTGCAACACTTGATAATTACGTCCACCAGCAACAACTGGCCAAGCGACAATTTAAGGGCGCAGTGCGTATCTCTTCGGTTCGGCGTCGACGCGCTGCGCAACGCCTCAACAACCTCCTGTCGCATTTGCCTTCGTCGTTGGGCAAGCTTGGCAGCGTGCCAAGCAAAATTACTGATATGGCTGAAATCATTTACTCAATCCAACCACTTGAACCTCCAATAGTGGCATCACACGCCCAGCCACCGCAACCGGAAGTTGGCAGACGCCCCTGGGAGTCCAGCAAGACCGGCTACGTTAATTGGGTCATCGCAAAACTTGTCGAGAAAGCACGGGAGTTAGGGAAGGAAGGTGATGTCAATAATCTGCAGGCGGGAGCTGAGGCAGTGGCCAAGGTGGAGATTTTGAAAGTCGCATTGAATGAACTCGAGGCTGAGCAGCGCTGAGCCAAAGGCAAATTGTCACAATTCTTACAAGATCGACGCTATTGGGTGGCCTTACTGTACTGAAAAGATGACGGAAATGATACACATTGGTGACAGGGTCACCCTACCTACTTGTATAAACCAGAATGAATATGCACTATAAACTAGGAAAAGTCAATCCTTGCTGCTTGGATTTGCATCCGTCCTAGGGTTGTTCTGTTTAATATCATCTCCTGGTAACCTATCTGCTGTTTTTTCTTCTTGAGCCCCGCCCGCAATAGCTGCAGAATTAGACACTGAGTTTGAGGTTGGCGCAGACGCGCTTGTCGGAACAATAACACTTGTCGGCGGAAGCATCTGAGCCTGGCTGAGGGCTGCCCGCAATGCCGCATTCTCGACGCGGAGTTGGTCAACTAGAGCACGACACTCTTCCCAACGCCTGTTGGCCTCATCCGCTGACGCCAGGGCGGCATCCAAGAGCTGAGAACGGGATTCAAGAGCTTTGACATGCCTATACAAGACAGTTCAGCTGGAATATAACAAATTGTTGACATAACACACTGATCACGCCGTTCCCTGAAGGCACGCTGTGCCTTCCTATTCTGCTCTGCACGCTTGCTTTGGCTGAGTGTCCTCCCGGAGCCTGGAGAATGCGGAGCTTGTTGGGGGCCAGATGGTGGCGCAGGCTGGGGTTGGCCGGGAGGCAGACCGCCGGGAGTATAATCAGCGGGTGGATACGAGTAACCGGGGAGAGGACCAGGAAGAGGATGCATCAAGGCATGGGGCGGCGGAAGAACATGCTGGATGGGTTGGGAGACAGAAGGGGGCAGGGGGTCGACATTATGAGAGGAAGGAGACTTGCGTTTTCGCGAGGTGCGGGGAGCGGGGGTTATGGGCGGCGGGTCATCGCGCAGGCGCATGGACGGCTGCTCTGCGGATGTGGCGATGGCCGTGGACTGGGGCGGGGGCAGAGGGCCGTTTGGACTGGCATTCTGCTGCTGCTGAAAGGATATCATCCCTCTCGCCTTTGTTGACGATTGCCGAGTATTAGTAAGAAGCTGACTCAGTATGTCACACCCGTCACACCTCCCCACCGGCTATCTCCGCTCCACCCCCAGCGGGCACTGGCTTCCCTCCTGGTATCGTCCCCGGATATACGGCCGTGTCAGCACCCTGCATGGCTTTCAGCATCTTCTCATTCTCTACGTGCTCAGACACCTACACATTCGCCTTGATAATTTGCTCCTCCGTCGGCCTCAGCTTCAAAGTCGTCAGCAGAATGTACAGGAACGTCTTGATTTCAATGAGCGAAAATCGCATCCCTATACACGACTTGCAAACAGTCAAATCCACTTCTCTGCGCCATGATGATTGATACTTACCCTCGGTCCTGCTGAAAATGTCAATGTGTTGTAGAAGATTCCCGGAACACTCGATACAATGTCGGGCAGGTTATCCCAGCGGTCCGGACTGGACATTTGATCAGAGAGCAGCACAGGAACAACGTCRGAAATCTCAACTTGAAGTCCCACGCGTCGTTTCCCCAAATTTCCTTATCAAGATTGAACCCCTCAATTGCGACGTGAATCAGAGTACCTTTGGTGACGGATACACTTTTCTTGCAATGCGTAGAACYGTCTTTCTGATGAACCGGGTAAGCAGTCGGTATCTCATCGTCTTGGGTAGCTACACGGATAGACGAATGCACCGGAGGAATGAGACGCAAAGATTCGCGGGTAACATTGTGCAAATAAGGTAGATTAGAAATGTTATCGTATAAAGAGTGAATTTCTTCATCGGTAAGTTTGTCTGCTGCCGTTTGCGGTGATGTGCCCAATAATTCTCGGCGCAGCCGATCTTGAATATCAGGATTTTGGGCCAGCAGGTACAGAGTCCAAGTAACGGCGAGGGAAGAGGTATCAGATCCTGCAAACATAAAGGTGTTGATGTTGTTTAGGATGTCTTCATCGGAGATTCGCTGGTCCTGTGGGAGATCCTCCGCCGAGTTCGATTTCACTTGGAATGATTATTGTCAGCCATGATACTCAAAAATCGTGAACTTACGTAGCAAGCTCAGCAGATCGTTACCAGTATCGGAACGTTTGCCTTCGACATTTTCCTTTTTCGCTCGTACCAACTCCCCCGCAATACGGTGAATAGTTTCTCGACTGCTTTGAACTGTCCTAGCCACATTATCTGGCTGCGGGGCTAATGTAGGTCAATGAATCCTAAGTGAAAGCGAGACATACAAATAGGACAGTGACCCATGGAAGGTAGATGCTGATAAGTGTACGAGTCAACTGGGTCTGGGAGATTGAAATTTCAAACATGTCTTTATACGCAGAAAATAATTCGTTGGTATCTTCTTGTAGCGCGTGAAAACTGTAGTCAAATCCTGAACAAAATAGCAGTCAAACAAAGGGATGGAGTAGCATCTGTCTCACGGACCTGCAATTCCGATAACATCAAATGTAGCTCTGCTTATCCAATGACAGACATCGATCCTTGCGATCCCCATGCCATTTGTTTGCTTATCTATCAAGTCAGTCCATTTGTCCTTCAGTTCGAGTCCTTTTCGAAAGACAAGCGGGACAAGTGCTTGTAGGTTTTGCACTGAAAAAGCAGGCGTTGCAACGCGACGTTGGCGCTTATGTGTTTGGCCTTCTGCTGCCAGCATACCGCAACCAATCAGACTGCTTATCAGTTTGCGGGATTGCCAGGGCTTTTGGTATATTGACGTGTTTTTCAGTATGTAAGAGACAGATATAGGGTCCAATGTTAGAAGACGGTTATCCCACTGTTTGAATAGTTAATGTTTGCATTCGCCTAGATAATCGACGTACGAAACCGACGCCCCGAATGCGAATAGATCTTCCGTATCTAGAGACATAGAGTTGATAGACTTGCCGGGATATAGAAGGACTGAAAAAACGGTCAGTCCTTGGCAGAACCGCAGTCAAAACACCCACTCAAGAACTGCCCTGAGATGGCTGCCGAACCAACGGCCGACTGGCGGTCCTGCAACAGCCAATAATGGGTTGAACTGTACTCGTAACAACGGCACGAATGTTGTGATAATGAGGATGATAAAGAGAGCAACTGTTATGGGATAGAAGTATTCCATGAGTGGCCAATTATTATTATATAATACGAACAACATTATTAATAATGGTTGAAGTTGTTACTAACTAGTAGTAGTAGTCCTGCAGAGACGCGCAAAGACATGGACAACTCCTGAAGCCTAAAGGTCGAGTGGTTTTCTCAGGGCCATGCCACCATTTACATACAGTGCCACTTGCACACCAGGGCTGTATCCCTTCAATATATCATACTTCAATTGGTGCAGCTTAGTAATCAAATACGATCATCGATCAACATGGCTCTCATTACAGTATCAGGATTTCCCTGCTCCGGGAAATCTACACGCGTTAATCAATTAAAGACATATCTTGAACATAAAATTAATTCGGCATTGTACGAAGGTCCCCTTCGTAGAATACTCATACTCTCGGACGATTCTCTCCAAATCGAACGTGCTGTTTATAACGGTTCGTGCTGGCAGGTATGCTAGCACCCCACTACTGAGCGATATATATTGTTTCAGACAGTCGAACCGAAAAAGGGGCGAGGGGTAGTCTCTTTTCCGCCGTGCAAAGACAGTTGGTGGCCAATACCGTCTTGATTCTGGATGGTATGAACTATATCAAAGGCTTCCGATACCAGTTGCATTGCGCTGTAAGGGAGGCAAAGTTGCGATCCTGCACTGTAGGCTCTATAATTTGTCACACAAAATGTTGACATGGCTGGTCATTTCAGTTGTATGTCGTGGCATCCCAAGAACAATGTCGTAGCTGGAACAAGGAACGTCCGCCTATCCTGTCATACTCGCCCGAGACGTTAGTTATCTCTTCGTGTCTTATTTTCCACAAGTATTAACTCTTTTGTCAAGACTAAACAACCTTGTCCTTAGATTCGAAGAACCATCATCTATGGTCCGTTGGGATTCTCCCCTGTTCACCGTTATGTGGTCAGACAAGAATATGCCATACGAGGACATATGGAATGCTATAACTAGAGGCAATGTAAAACCTCCTAACATGGGAACTGTCGCTGTAGGCCTGATGATTTCATTGTTGATCCTTTAATTAATGATTGTTTAAGATAACCAAGACACCAATAAATGCTCTGTATGTGCTGGAGAATACAACGACGGGTCTAATCAATGCTGTAATGGGACTGCAAGCAATGTCGGAGACAGGCGGTGGACCTGCGTCTTTGCCCTGGTCCGATGGGCAGAGTATYAGGATCATGTTACCAGAACGTCGTGTGACGCTCGCAGAACTTCAGCGGATAAAGAGACAGTTTATAACTCTGCATAAGAAGGCGATTACACTTGGTAGCACAGAAAAAGGTAACATGGACTGGGTCGAGGAGAAGATTGCGGAGAAGTTTGTACAATACGTCGAGGAGCATGTAAATAAGATAACATAGGAACAAATATTGCATGCACACTTGTGTCTCGTGCCCCGCTCGCACAGCTCTCAGATGCCACTGCCGTCAAATTGTGCTCTTTCACTTCTAGGCCATTCTCGGCCTGGAGATACTGTCCACTCCAGGCCGAAGCAAGCAATTATTATTCGTTTGTCGACAGAAATTCTTGATGCCCTCGAGGCGAATCCAGATGCGATCAAAGTCGATTTCAGCGGTAGTCCAGTACGTGCTATCTCTTGTGGTCTGCGTTGTTTAACGCCCCGTAACCAAGGTGCTTTGGGCTGGCTCTACGCATTTTGTCATGAATGCAGCGAAGGAGAATTTACATCATGAATTGTATATACGAGCTGCATCAGCGGCAAAGAGGAACGCACCTCTCAAGTTACATGCGCATGTTGTTGGGAAATTTCAAGTAGAGCGACAGTTGGATAACGATGTTCGGAATAGACTGCGTCAGAGTACCAAAACTCTTCAAGCACAACGGCAGGAGCGGGGTATTGTTCAACTCGAGACTCCTCTTGTTCCGCCTTCAAAGTCCTCCAAGAAAACTACAGCCGCTAGGCCGTCGCATCTAGTTGTTGACCATGTCACGTCTAGCTCGCGGGAATCTACCTCTGCCTCCAATCGGAACAGGAAGGAGCTTTCTAAATCGATGCGACGTAGGATGATGCAGTTCTTGGCAGTCAGTGACCGAACATCAGATGAGATTCTGAGGTTACTGGGTGGGCCCGAGTGTTCATCATCTGACAGGTCAAACTTACTTGACCTCCTGGAACAGGCAAGTTACCATTCGGCAGTTCCTACGTTCCCTGAACGATTCAGATAGGTGGCGGAGCCGCCCGTGAATCGAATAGATGCAGGTTCCAAGTCATCAAAGATTTACCGCCTTAAGCTCAAGTCATGGTTAGAAGTTCGTCCCCTTGAATGGGATTGGTCCAGTGAACAGGAGCGTTCTACAGTTTCAACTAAATTTGAGAATGCTCTTCAGAAGCTGAACATCCCAGATTCGGATAATCTGTGGGGGTTTTCGGCTCGGCGGAGCGGAAGAGAAATTGCGTCAATTTCCTCTGCGACTAATGCTAAAAACAAGGGCTCCACAAATCGCACAACGACAAGTATTTCAAAGGCAGGGGGAGCACTGCTATCAACGAAAGAGAAACGACCGAAGGCCGCAAGGCTAGACAACGATGATCAGATCGGCAAAGATGAAAGTAGGCACGGATCAAAGGTGACCACTGCGCAGGCGAGAAGTAAAGCTGTCGATACCATGTCCTTACCGCCGGTGCCTAAGGCTTCCACACCTCTCCGAAAGCCTCCTGGATCTGGTTTTAGATCTGGAAAGGCATCTCCGCAGATCACGAATTCCGATGCGTTGGATGCTTCTCACAGAGATATGGCGGATGTTGGAGCGAAGGCTGGACAGTCATCGTCCTCTCGTAAGCAGGCTGTGGCTAGTCAGGCGAGCCAAGCACGGCAGCCTACGATGAGATCCGATTTTGACCGCGGTCGTGATCGTTCCGTGACGAATAATGTGCAAGACAGCCGCCATGATGCTGTTGAGGGGAATGCGCAGAAGCGCAGGATATCAAATCGTAATCCTGATGAAGGCGGCGACGTTTTCCCCAACGAGCCTGTCCTTAAGAAGCGGAAAGTAGGGAGCAGCGCAGCGGAAATGAATCACGAGGGATCGACATCAAAGGAGAGCAAGGCTCGAGATCAAGACGTATCGAAAAAAAAATCGAAGTCGGGATCCTCGATTCGCTACAGGTCCAAAGATGATGCAGTTATAAGCGCATCTACAAAACTGAACATAGTATCAGCATCGCCGCTTGATAATGCTGCACCGAGTCGGAATATTAGCAGTAAACTTGTGACAAGTTCCAAACGCAATCGCCTCGAACCGATCTATACGTCCTCCGAAGATGACACCGAGCCAATGGACCCAAACAAGGATTCTCTGCAAGCCCTTCCAGCAGACCATGCATCTCTGAGACGAAGGTACAATAACTCATACGGCGAATACTTAACAGCCTTTTATAAACTTGTCACCCTTCGCGACAAGATTGATGGCATTCTTAGGAACAAAGACGGTAATAATGCCACTTCTATTAGTGATTCAGATGCGGATTTGGAGTTGATAGATCCAGATGAGTTTGGTCGTTTGTGCTCGCGGCACAAAAAATTGCGTGAGGAACTAGAGTCTATTCAGCTACTATTTTCTCAAGCTGGTGGGAGAGATTTATAGGCGCGATTGTATTTGTATTCTCCCAGTTCATCGGTTAACATTGGTTATGTAATTCATAGCTAAACTTGACAAATTCCCACACTTTCATCTGTGACAATAATGATCTTGTCACGTCAATGTTTCGTCGCAACAGCCTTCCGTCTCCAGATCTCTCGGCGCGTAAGCTCCACCGTCCATCGTTCTTTGTATTCGGCTCATTCTCTGGCACATTGTCATTTAGTATAGCCCGGAGGGCTAGCTAGCCGTTCAATTGGGATGACTTCAATTCACAGTGTACCATTACGAGAACGATCACATTTCGACATTCAAAAGGACAGCAGAAACGTTCTCGGAAGTAACTTCACCTCAGATGATGCGCTTTGTCCTGGTTGCGGCACATCAGCAATACGGGAAGAAGGTGGTCTGGTCGTTGCATTTGGGTATGTATTTCGAATTTAGCGTCGGCGACGATTATATTGCTATTTAAATCAGCCAACAACTTCACCTGATCTTGTTCATTTCTCTTATCCTTCCACAAGACGTTGACTGATCGCGCCCGTTGCTTTCAGGCAATCCTTTTTTCATGTCGACTGTTTTAGATGCGCAAAATGTCATGAAAAAGTAACGGCTGACACGAATCTACTATTGTTATCTGATGGATCTCCTGTCTGTGCTAATTGCACATATTGCTGTACTATATGTCAACAGGCAATTCACGACGAGGCAATAATGGCCGGGGATGATTCGTTCCATGCGCATTGTTTCAAGTGCAAAATATGCAAGAACAGGATTGATGAATTGACATATGCCAGGACAAGCCACGGAATATACTGCATGGATTGCCACAATGATCGAGTAGCCAGGAATAGAAGACATGCTCAGAAGAAGGCAGAAATGGCTACCTCCGGGAGTGGAGGGAGTTTATCAAACAAACCAAGAAGTAGCGAAGGGAGAAAACTGGGTCAAGAGACTGAAGTAGGTTGTTATACTCGCTGTGAAGTCTTCTGAAATAACAGAATTGCAAAGCGATTGAATACCATCGTACCAAATCATACTGTCTCGCCTAGGTTACATACACGTGTGGTCGATGACCACCCACAGAACTTGCGGGTGGACATGAATGGGAAACTCAAGCCTGATCACTACATCAGCGACGCATTCTTTCCTCGGCATGACGGCTCAACAACTCAATCCGTAAAACAAGGTTTCGGGGACAATCAGCACACTATTTTACACTTGTCTCCAAATGTAGTATCACGGTCAATGTCAACAGAACTCGAACGATCAAGGAACGGCCTACAGTCACTGGCCGAACCCATTCACGGGGGTAGGCGAAGGAGCATGGATGACGGTGTCCGTCCCTTGGACATTTCTCTTAAGCAGAGCGAGGACGAACCTGTGACTGTCAGAACAAACGACTCACCACCACCGACCCACGCAGACGATTATCGCTCCCTTCAGCCATCTCCCACTGACGCCAGAAGCCCTATATCGAATCCGCTCTCCCCCACTACGTCGACAAGACTTTCAGTTTCAAGCTCACCATTGCCCCTCGATGAAACGATTACAATCTCTCGTCCTCAGTCTCAAACCATCTCTTCAGCTGGCTATAGGCAACAGGCACAACTCTTAGCGACTTCGAGTGTCACACCGTCACTCCGAACGTCTACCTATCAGTCATGCGAAGTGGATGACAACACTGTCATATTAGATCTAGGTGAGAATTTGTTATTTTGGTYAGCCGAGTAGCTCTCATATAATAACATCCAGCGGAGATCCATGGACAAGGAACACATGTATCAAGTCCACCTCGTGGCATGTTATCACACAAGGAACGATCGTCTGCTACTCGTTTTTCTGACCCAAGGTTATATTCTGAAAACCACCTCACTCCACCAGATACAAGAAATGGAAGGCGGTCTCCCCAGTCGGTATCAGAAGCCGATGTACCGCATGGCGTCGAAAGCGAAATAGACAGCGAAATAGATGTCAGCAACGTTGACCCTATCGATGAAGTTCAAAAGGAGGTCCCTCCTCCTCCCAAGGATGATAAGACTCGGGATACGTCGATTGCAGATGCCAGTGATGACATTGAGCTCGATACTTCAACGGCGTCCCATGATAGTGCGGCACACGARACTGAGTCTTTTCCCATGGCTCGGGCCCCTCGTACAGCGTATATTGCGCCCGCCCTTCCACCCATCCGTTTTTCTATGAATTCAACAGACTTCGCTGACTTGTTAACGTCTGTTTCTGGGCTTAGGATTCGAGAAACTCTTACATCCGAGCGTAGTGATAGTGGCATGATACAGGCTTCCCCTGATCAAACACTAGGGAAGCAAGCCGACGAATTCGTCACGGCGCGATTACATGAACGGTTGGGCGACTCTATTCATCCGATGGTGAATGGTTCCACAGTCGAACGCGCACGTAATATTGATAAGTATGTACAGTCGAATTATGAGACGGAAGGAGCTAAATTTCTGACAGGGTTCTAGAGGTTGAGCCATTTCATGAGACGGCCACTGCAGAGATTATCTCTAGCGAACCGCGATCGGATCAGCGAAACCTTTTCAATATAATTGCTCCGACCCGCTCTAGTGACAGTGCTACAGGACCGACACCCAGCAGTAGTGATAAACAAGGCGAGGTGATACCATCACCCCTGTTGCATCTGAAAGATCTCCTGCGGGATGAAAACGAAGATAGAATATTTCTGGACCGTAAACTCACGGAAGCACTCCTCGGAGCATCCAAAATCCAGCATGATGAGTATGTCGAGCTCAAGGCAAGATATGATAGCATCAAGGTAATGCATTCGTTCGATTTCCCTCTCACGCTGATATTGTGGCGCAGCGAACGAGTAAGCAGTACATGGAAGGTTTAACGGTTGCTCAAACGGAGTATGATCGTGAACTAAAAGCTCGGCGTGACGCAGAAGCGGAAGTCACCCGTCTACGGGTTCTTCTTTCTGCCCAGACTGCCAGACTAACTGCTATTTCGAACGATAATCGACGTCAAGAACAGAAGCAAAAGTCTATGAAAGACGCTCATGACAGCCTTGTGAGGCTGGAAAATGACCTTTCAAGGCTTATTGTCCAGCGAGACATTATGTTATCCGAGGTGCAAGAGCTCTTGAATGTTAAAAGGTTTTCATGCACTGCGCTATGTTTCATTCTGAACTCACGGCCTCCTAGTTCTGGCACACCTACGAGTTTTGTACGCACGCTTACTCAAAGTATGGATAGTTTGAAGAGCCAATATCAAAGAGACCTTGTCCCATTGAAACAAGAGCGGCAACTTCTTGCCAGAGAATTGGCAGATCTCAAGGCTTCGCGCGATGCATTACTAGAAGAAACCACTGCTTTGAATGCGCGAAACGAGGAATTGGCTATCCTCAATCAGGAATATGCTAGACGAACGGACGTTCTTTCTTCGACAAGCTCAAAAGATTTGGAATATGGGCGAGGATCACAAGAAAAAACCAGATTACCACCTCAGCAGGTAGCCAACGCGATATCCCTGCCCTCTGTGAATACACCCTCATACCCCAACGAAGAAGAATCCAGAAGTAAAGGGAATCAAAGAGCTGATAATGATACTTCCACTCCTTCAAAGAAGTTCAAATGGCCAGGTTACAAAGGAAGAGACACATCGCAGACTCATAATATCAACGAATTAGCCAAGAACAAGCCTCGCTTAGAGCACAATTTCACACAGATGAGCATCTTGCGCTTCACGCGTTGTGATCGCTGTGGAGATAAAATGTGGGGCTCTCAACTGCGGTGTACCCGTAAGCGTGAACATCTGTCACATTTCATTTGTCTGACCTCTTCTAAGATTGTCACATGTCCATCCACATACGTTGCGCGGCCAACGTCCACCCCTCTTGTACACAGAGCACGGTCAGAATCAAATTCGACCATGTGGCTTCTGGTCGGTGAATCCCGCCATCACTACATCATTATGTAGTAACTTCTACATTTAGGTCCATCGATGTTTGGTAGGGATCTCACAGAACAGGCTACGGCGGATAACCCTGGAAGAGTCTATCTTGTACCACGTATAGTCGATAAATGCATCGAAGCAGTGGAAACATCAGGTAAGACAGATGCTAGAGAGTGTCTACCCAACTAAGYATCACAAGCTCTTGATTATGAAGGAATATATCGCAAGAACGGTGGCGCCAGCCAATCGCGATTAATTACTCAACTTTTTGAGCGTGGCGACTATTCGGCTTTCGATCTGCGCGATCCGGAGCGGTTCCCAGATATCTGTAGTGTGACATCTGTGCTGAAAAATTATTTTCGCTCTTTGCCCGTGCCACTTCTTACATTCGACCTATATGAAGACTTCATATCAGCAGCAGAAATTCCAGATCCAACGTCTAAATATCAAGTCCTCCAACAATTGGTGAACAAATTACCCCCTGCCCACTATCAAACATTGCAGAAACTCGTGATTCACCTGCATTGGTCAGTTGTTCGTAATTCTCTCTTCATCATTAATCCTTGTATTATTATTCAGTATTCATGAGAACCGAGACGAGAATAGGATGAACGCTCGTAATCTAGGCGTTGTTTTTGGACGTAAGCGATTTGCTACACCCCTCTTATCCAAATCTAACACCATTTAGCAACGCTCATGAAATCACGATATCCTAGTGCCGAATTCGACAATATGGCAGAGAAAGCCCATTCTGTTGGATGGCTAATTGAAAATGCGCGTTCTATCTTCTCCGCTTCCTAGAATCAGTAGAGATTCTATCTATTTATTGTCTTTAAAGGATATTATATCTGTAAAGGCTTGGAAAAAAGCTAGTGTATTGTTTTCGGCATACCCAATCATGTTGGACATATATTGCATACCCTTTTTACTCAGTATTGAATTCTAGGACACATCTCTCGATCGCCGTGGCCTGTGCATCAAAACTTCAGACTTTAAAGTGCAATAAAGAAAGTGACGTCTCGGTCCATTACTAGAGCCAGGCGTTACAATTCCGCGTGAGCCCGATCCTGTCTCTGTTCCAACACTGCGCACACCGAGGGAAAACATACGGTCGAACACTGTAAATCTAATATTAAGCGGATCCGTCTTTTGACGTAATTAAAGGTGGTACATGTGGCTGTGAAAGCTTTCGCGCTTGCTTGGCACGCCGTCTGAGTCAAGGAAAGAGGTGGACTAACTCCTTCCAACATACGAAGGTATCGGAAGACCATTGACGGTTGCGGTGGGCCTGATACATGTTACGGAGGTGATATTCGCTAAGCGATGGCTACACACCGAATCGAAACACAGAGTGATATGCTTGTTTCCATTTATCTTCAAGTAATCTGGCGCAGACAGATGAATCGGGACACGTTGGACACTGATAGATGTTATTGAATGGATAATCAACAATAAAGACGCGTTACGCATTGATACTCCTTGGCTATCATCGTAAGTCCCAGTTTGAGGACGCGTTCCAAGAACCAATTACGTCTGTGAGTCAACCAATGAGTTACTCCCATCTCGAGCTGAACCATAGAATATGAAAAGTACCGTTTCTCCAATTTCAACAGAGTCTCCTTACTTAAAGTGTTCAATTCATGTTCAGACCAACCACCGGGATTATCAAGGACAAAGCGGCTTGCTTCGCGATACAACTCCTCTTCCTCAAAGAGCTCGGCAATGCGCAAAGCTTTGATGGGTTTCCCAGCGGCATGGGTCAACAAAAATGTTAGACATTCACGTTGCAAAGCTGGTACACATAATTTATGAGATATGTTCATAAGACCTTCTACGTTGTTCCACGTGATGGTACATTCTAGGCTGGGATACAYAAATAAACACCTGGAAGAAACAGTGAAGCAATATGCATACTGAGGATACACGAATTTCAATAAATCATGGAAAATGCTAGCCTTAAATGTCATGAGTAACTAGCCACACGAAAACTTCCGCCGCTRACCTTTTCTTCTTTGAGTACTATAATGGCATCTGGTCCTTCTTTCAAGGACCTATATCGATCGCATGAGCAGAGATACCTTCCTATAATCAAATGAAAGCTTAATGATGTACTTTGGTATTCGTTGGTTACTCGAGCGTTCCTCACGATCGACTTGGCGGTTGATTGACGACTGGCAAGTAGCCAGCACATCGGTCTCTTTCTTTGCTGCAGTACTGTTCATTTCATTGGCCTCGGTCTCTGGATTGTGATTCGCCATGTCCATATTTAGATCTGCTTGTGGACCGCTGAATGTTTTCGGAATCGTAATGACGGACGATGGACGCCCCGTCTCAGACCAATTCCCACTAAGAGCTGCTTGAAAAAAGGGGGAAGCAAAATACAGCACCTCTTTGTGTGCCCTACGACATAGTATTTTATCTTGTGTAACCACTGAAATGTGAGCAATGACTAACCAGAATGTCGTGCCCTCCACTACGATTTTAACACCACCAGGAAAGGGACTGTGCCGTGTAAAAGTATTGTCGATTTCTATCCCCTCATCCTCATCCTCGTCGCTATTCAAGGATGACAGGTGACTATCGATCTCACGCTCTTCTAAAAGCCATGGGGGAGAACCTGTTGAACGAAAAATACCGGACGCGGCGGCATGTGTCTCTGTAGGCGAGCTAAGAGAGGCGGAGGGATTGGTTGAGCTACGCGAATTTCGGGCGATGAGGATGTGAGAGGGGTTTGTGGTCATGGCAGGTTACAAGTTCCGATTGAGTAATCTACCGAATGTCACGCCTCAGCTTCACCGCCCCAATTTCCATCCCCAACCGCTTCCAATGTACAAAATGGCTCTGGTTTCAGTGATCCATGCAGGGACAGCATTTCATTCGCCACTGTCATCCTTTTGATTGTCAATGGTAGACTATTCAAGCAAGTAAACCATACCCAACAACCGTGAATCTCAAATAACCGTCGGATCCGCCTAGCACGACTCCCGTTGTCCTGTGCCGCCAACACCCTTGCCCATCCACTTCATTGCGATCGGAATGAGAAACATGGGGACCATACTCGGGATCATTCTCGGCGGGCCCATGCTCAAACTGCCAAGTATCAGCAGGGATATGATGTCGTGGGATCGAGACGTTGAAGGTTCGGTGTAACAGGAGCGCAATGTGGTCTGGAGAACACAGATTGATCTTACCAACTACTCTCATGCCAATCTGTGGGCTCCAAACCGTGGCATCAAAGCCGACCTTACAGACGAAATAGGGGCAATCGTTCAAGATGGGCGCGGTCTTGGAGAGAAAAGTGGTGTTCGAGTGCGAGACCAGAACGCCTCGAAGTACGTGAATATACCTGAAACAAAAAAGATGTAGATGGTAGTAAAGTATTACAAGGCAAACCCTGTTACCTCATAACCATCGAATCGAGCATCTCCTCGACGCCTGCTCTTGGATTATTTGCAAAAGCCGGCGAAATTGGTAAAATAAGTGAGGCCTTGACAACGTGGAACTCCTCATCCTCTTCGTTGGATGCAAATACATGCCTAGGCTTTTTTGTAGAAACTTTGGGGTCGTCTGTCGAATTGGATTTACGTTTTTTGCTAGAAACTGTGGACATGATACAAGCCGAAACGTAAGATTTCACACGCTAACTCTCTCACTTCAAATGGCATGTCGTCGCCCTGTGTTCGTGTCCTCCGCCGCTAACTTATTGTAGGCATCACCGAAGCTTCTGGTCCAGATTCTCGTTACCGGAACAAGAATTGTGGGCAAGGCTTTTTATGAAGCAGGAAAGCAGGCTGTCAAAAGTACTTTGACGAATCTTTGTCTTAATCCTTCGCTGACAAATGTTTTCCAAGACGCAAAACACAGACCTGCGGGTGCGGCAGGCGGCGACATTTCCGGAGTTGAAAATGCGAAGACAGGTTCAATAACGGATACACTGACTCGGGAGCATCGAATGACCTTGGATGAAGCTCAGCTCATACTCAATGTTAAGCGGAATGACGGGTTGGAACAGACGCTGAAGGTCAGTTCTCCTTGGGTTCTGTCTGGGACTAATTTAAAACGTGTTTTAGAATTATGAGCACTTATTCAAAGCCAATTCACCCCCGCCATTCGACAAATCGTCCCAAAGTCGAAGTACTTCTACGCCAGTATATTCCCATTATCTTCAGTCAAAAGTTGTACGCGCCAAGGAAAGGATAGAAGCAGAGATGAAGATATTAGAATCCTCTCCGCCCCCGGAACCTGGCGCCACATCCCAGTGAATTTTAAACTCAAGAGTATATTATAATGGTATCTCCTTTAATTATCAATTTAGTCTTGAGTGTACAAGTGATACAATTGTGCCACACTCCAAGATCAGTCTAGCACGGCGTATTTTATCAGGTGTGTGGGAATGGCGTTTTCCAAATTTTTCGATTGTAACCATTTCTTGGAAAACAATCTGCTTTGGTAACGGTACGCTCCGTCACATAAGATAGTGACGACCCTTGAACCTATGAATAATATTATAAAACGATCAATTGCCCGAGCTAGAAACAGCGAACCTTTGCCAAGCCTCTGCGCAAGCTGCACAGCGGCCGCAACGTTCAATGCCGAGCTCGCACCGAGATAAAGTCCCTCACTATCCAGCAATTCATAAACCATGGCAATGGATTCTTCGTCAGGGACGGTGAAGGCACCATCAATTTTGTTTGCAATTATCGCGAGATTATTGGTGACTCTTCCCTGTCCAATGCCTATCAATGTGTTTAAGTGGATGGAAAAGGGTATCGTTGAAATTGACTTACCTTCTGTGATGGAACTGCCAGTACGCTCAATCAGCTTACCACCGCTGTTGAAGTAACTCGTCAGAACGCTTCCGGGCGGGTCCGCTAACCACAGCTGAACATTGTTGTTACTTTTTTCCTTCAAAAACTTCCCCACTCCAGCTAAGGTACCGGCAGTCCCAGTTGCACAAACAAAACCATCTATATTACCGCCTGTCTGTTCCCAAATTTCAGGTCCTGTGGTAGCGTAATGAATCTGAGCATTGGCGATATTGTCGAATTGGTTGGTCCACAGGGCGTTCGGTAGGGTAGCAGCGAAATCCCTGGCTTGGTGATTGTAATTCCTAGGATCGTCGTAGGGAACTGCGGGCACAGGACGAACGTCTGCGCCGAGCATACGCAACAGATCGATTTTTTCTTGGCTCTGCGGATGATGGTCACTTGGTGTGCTACTATGCTTCTAAGCGACATACCTGAGTGTTGGGCATGTAGATGACACATTTGTATCCTTTGGAGCGACAGACATGGGCCAAACCAATTCCAGTATTTCCTGCGGTACCCTCAACGACAGTTCCATCGGGTTTCAATCTTTGTCAAAGGTAATGAAAACTGCATGACTCTGACAACGTACTTAGAACTTACAAGCCTTTCTGTTCGGCATCTTGCACAAGTCCAAGGGCTGCGCGGTCCTTGACGCTACCTCCAGGATTCTGGAATTCTGCCTTGCCATAGATCTGCGAACCGAGTTTCTCCGATAATCCCTTGAGAAGGATCTACTCGTAGAAGGACATTGAGTGATGACATTGCGAGATATATGTGGCGTAGCTGCTTACCAGTGGCGTATTTCCGATGGCGCCAGTGAAACCTGGAGTAATTCCTGGGGCTGTCGACATGTATCGCCTCGCAGTGTTCATGTCCGCACAGAACACCACCCGGGAGCGGTTATCAGGCAACTCGCCGTGACGGTCACGTGCAAGACGCGACCTTGAATTACAGCCATGGCCAACTCGCTGAGACCATGGATTGTCGAGTACCTCCTTAGTGTCAGCGAACAGTATGGTGCTCAGATATACAAAGCTCCCATAGCGCAAAAGTCGAGAGTCGCCCAGCTGGTGCAGGTAAGAGATATATCATTGCCCAACTACTCCGAGCCGATGAATAGGCTTATATAGTTCCTTACTTACCCATCTGAAAACCAACCCTCGGTTGTATGGGCCGTAGCGTCAGACAAGGCGCACAGTGTACCAATTCGGCTGACCGAGGAGGCCATGAAAGGATATTCGTGCGTCCTCAATTCTGAACGTTGAAGAAACTGGCCTGACTTATGGGCCTAGCTCCCATAGCGGCCAGCGACTTAGTCGGCAGAAGACTGTCATCATATCTTTAAAACGTTACAGACCTGTGTTTTGTCGCGTGCCAATGGCCAGTCACGGCATGTCAAAAGACGCTTGTCTGTCTCTCGAATGTCAGAATTTTGTGGTTCTCGGCAGCTATGGCGAAGCATGCTTTGGTGAACCTGTACCCATAGACGAAGTTGAGGACTTGCGACTCTGGAGCGAGGGACTGAGGCAGGACGGAGGTGCTGGGTCAGTAGTTCTTTCAATGGCTGAGCTGGCGCGGCTGATGCTTATCGCCAAAGCAACGTCTTGAAAAACCGAAAACGTGAACTCCAAGCAGAATCGGTACGCTGCGATTTCGAAACGAGGTACAAAAATATCTGGAAGGTATAATTTATATTTTCCAAACGTCACATGCTGGATTTTTCATAGTGTTGTGATGTGCTCCTGGCCTACCCTACCGAAGATGATTTAGAAATATTTGAAAGTCTGCAAAGTCAGTGTGGGCGGTCAATGTCCAGCTCTCCAGAGCAAGTGATTTCTGAATGGGAAGCAACGCCGGTTCGGATGAAGGTAGCGGTAGATAGTGCAGGAGAGTACCTGGACTGGGCAGCAGTGCAGGAGATCCTGCTGAGGACGGGCCGGAGCCGGCGAGGCAGCGTGGGAAAAGCTGAAGAGCAGAAAAAGAAGTGGTCGAGGCGTGTGCCATCGTCCGTACGATGACCGTCTCCGTCGCCGGACTCGGTCATCCGTTGCTTGCCCTCTTCTCGACAAAGAGTGACATCAGATCCATCTTGTGTTTCTTCTCCTTCTGCATCGTTCTGCTCGTCCTTGGTCCGTGCTCCCTTTCTTTCGCCTTCTCTTCTTAATCGTACTACAGCATATCTTACCAATCCGTCTGAATCTTCCTTTCGTGCATATCTTACCGAGTTGTCCTTTCGCCATCATCTCAGCCGTCTTGACCGCCTGGATGATGGCGCTGATGATGTCCCTTTTCGTGAGGTTTCTGCTCCACACCCAAGGGCCAACCAACATCCTCTCTCTCTTGAAATCACTCCACTACTCCATTTTGGCTCTCGTGCATCCGTCTCTATTCGCACGCCGAAACATGTCTTTCACAGTTTTGCTGTATTCACTGTCGCTACCATGCTACCAACCGCCAAGTCTAGCCCACGTAACAACAGTTCAATATCGTCGGTCATCACCGATTCGTGGTACATCGGTGCTTTCGGGAAATGGTGGCGCGGTGGCATCATTGAAGCGTGGTATCAGGATGTTGTGGCGAGGTCGAGCGATGAGGAAAGTTGGACTTCGGGTATTCTAAGTCTGACTACCATTGACATGCGACACGAGTCCTCCGGTACGTCTATCAGGTCTACATTTTACCATCCGAAGAGGATTCGAACGAGACTTGATTTTAAGGCCTTCCTTTGTCGTCCTGTGGGATTGCCATATCCCAACCTAGTCGAAATTCTCCGCCCAAATTACGAAATCGTGAAAGGTCTTCTCAACAAGCAAATTCACTGCCCTGTTGCAGCACTCCGCCCCTCCCCAAATCAGCTTCTTTGCCACTGCACGCATCGCGCCCACAGATAGGCTGTGTTGATCGCTCGCCTTCATCACATTTATCACAGCCCCAGGTCAAGCCAGGCTCGTCATTTGAACAAATCAATCTGGTAGCCATTCCACAAGCATCGTCTGATTTCCCGCCTCCAATCGCAGAATTACATCGTCAGATCTCAATTGCAAAGACGGCTGTGCTGGACCTCAGAACCCAATTATCGGAATGTCAAAGCTCCTCATCTCAATCGCATGCACATCTCCAAGATAAAGTGGATACCTATCGGGAGCGCAAACGCCGAGAAGATGCCATAAAAGTTGAACTTAGATCTCGGACCAAGTCGCTGGACGACTCAAAACGTCAGGCAGAAGGCATGAAGCGGGAAGCTGAGAAGAAGCTCAAAGCTGTTCAAAACACTCGCAACAATGCGACGCATTGCGTAGTCCATCTCGATGAGAGGGCAATCCAATTACAAGACCAGATAACTTGCGACCGGAGTATCGTCGATCAGGGATCCATTCAGCAATCTACCGCTATCCGCGCGTTGGCAGATGAAATAGAGCTTAGGAAGCGCGAAGTGAAGGTCACGGAAGAGCATATTGTCTTCTCGAGTCAAAGTGCCAGGGAGCTGGAAACTAAACTAAACAAGGAACGTGAACGCCTCGAGATGTTGAAGCACAGGTTAGGTGCCCGTAAGGAGGTCATGGATGACCAGCGTGTACGTTCGTGGTCGGATCCTTCGATACCGTCACCGGATGTGATGGACCCACGCGTTCCCGTACGACGGGAACACCCGAGAAGCGTAGAGTCCTCCTTAGAATCGTACGAAACGCACTCGGCTAGCTTTGACAAGCCTTCAGTTCTAGACTCGGAACAGTCGCCAGTCTCTTCACACAGCCGAGAAGCGACGCTCCTGGACGCTTTCTCCAAATATGGTTCATCCCTGGCTGATCGGTCGCCTTCATTCTCATTCTCAAGCGACGCCAGCGCCCCTCGAGAAGCGACAAGTTCTTATCCGCTTACCCACTCTAACTCCACCTTGTCGAATCATGTGAGCCAGAAAACTTCATACCCGACGGAAATCTTTGGCCACCACAGACAAGATGTAATACCGATTGACCCGTCTGCTGAGGGCGATCTCAACGTCGAACGTGAACTTCTCCCCATAGATCACTGTGCTCGATTCGGGGCCTTTCCTGGCCTGTCACAAGCAGAGTACGTTGTAACGAGCTCGGAGACTGAAGGGGTTCCCGAACACAAGTGGCCACCCTTCGACTTTGACGGGAGTCACAAAAAGAGGCTGAATCCCGATGCCAAGGAGTTCAGCCTAGCATCGACCACTGCACCGTATTCCACAATTTCCCCTCCRGATGCTAGTCCCATGTATGAGGCTTTGACCTCTCAAGGTTTTCATGCCGACTCGTCTTCGACCGCTACTTGCAATCTTTCTTTCCTTCGCGCGTTTGCACCATCTCCCGCAGAGAGGCAGGTTCTCCAACGCGCGTTGGGAGGAACGTCCAATGCAAGCTTAGAACGTTTACCCAGCTTAGGTGACGTTGGCACCATCCCTGTGTCTTCGTCTTCAACTATCGGTACCCCCAAGAACGTACCAATACTTAATCGTGCCTTACCATCCTGGCTATTGGTTCCGCAAAATCACAAAGTCAATTTCAGCCCCTGGGATGATGAGGAGCAGGATCAGCATCGATAAGAGCTAAAGGATCAGTTATGTAGACGTTCTCTGCGTGTGTAACGAATCTATTTTATTYGACAAGTGGAAACTTTCAAATCAGAATAAAGACTTTGAACAGGTCCGTCAATTTTCTTGGCCAGCTGCATTTAGAATAATTATCTGCGTATTGTCATAACCCTTCGTACTAAGTCGTAGAGATTAGAATCACTAGGGAAGAAAGGACAACGAATGTAAGCAAAGAGGGTGCGTGAGTAAACGTGCCAATCAATACATGGAAAATATTTTGTCGAGAAGTAGAAATAGTATTCAAAGGTGTTATGTCTTGCCCAAATATCCGACATGGTATCTCTTGTGCGTATGGTGAGGGATGCACAATAGGGAAGACAATCTTGGTATGGATGAACGAGGATAAAGAGGCCTGCTATGGGTATAGTTACATCCCCTAACGTCTGGCTGAGCGACACAATAGAGGAGTAAAATTGTTACCGTGCACCATCTAAAACGCCTCTGACGTCGTCCACGACCCCCAAATCAGCCAGGAAAGGCACCAAGTCGGTCAACTCAGTATCATGTGGATCATTGAACCAGGACGACACCGGGACAGCATTGTTGGGGTGAAATATGTATGACGCCGGGGAGTTATCAAGTATAATGGTGTCTGATATGGGCCGTCCTAGTTGTGAAAGATCCTAGTCCAAGGATGAGCCCAAACGCGCAAGGTAATCATTCTTGTTTCACCTTTACATAGTTTCCTTTATGATTGTAACAACTTTCCCGAAAGAGGCGGTGAGAAACAACTCTATGAGTGTCCAACTTATCTAAAACAGGATCTGCATACTGTTAATTTGCATTAATAAAGAACAAAATTGATGGCTAGATGTCTTCACTTACTTTGCTCAGGCTAGCTGTAAAAACGACCACCTCATATATTTCGCCCATCTTCTTCAGAAAGTTGTCAACTCCGGGTCGTTTTATAACATAAACGTTATGCCAATTATATTCAATCTCGACGGGGACCACATAATCAGCTTGCTGTATTGACTGTTACGATCTGATGTAAATATATAATTTAGATGCGAGAATCCAAATTACCTTGAAACTGCTGTGCACTAATGTTTCATCAAGATCAAGTATTAAGCACTTCCTGCCCGTATGTTGTGGAGCGATTGGAGGAAGTAAGGGTCGAGGAACGCCATCCTACATTGAAATAAGTTAAATTGGACGTATGAGCGCAAGTCGTAGACATACCGGCCCGACTGGTATACCCGTGCCTCCGTTAAGGATAAGCCTATCTTCTTCGTCATCAACTTCGTCCATGCCGTTCATGTCGTCAAGGTCATCGTCTTCTGTAAAACTCGAGCCTTCAGATTCCTCTGCGACTCCGTTTTGGTTCGAGTCCTGCGCTCTGCCTTTATCAAGGCCAGACCCTGGTTGTTGAACACCGCCGGACAAGACGTTGTCCAAATCAGGCTTCGGAGACGAATCAGCAGGTGCCTGCTCATCTACGCCTGATTCAACGTTTGCCTGCAATGGCGTTGAGGGGGCGGCAGGCATGCCCTGGGTGTCGCTTATCTTTTCCGGAATGTCTTCTTCAGGCGATGAGACACCCAGAGGCCGCAAAGTTGATTCGGGGATTTTATTTTCATTGTATTTCTGTGGGGTATCCTTGTCATTGGTACGTCCAGATGGAGTTGGTGGAATGATAATATGACTCTCTTCGATGTGAGCTCGGGAAGGGGATACACATGGTACAAGAAGATATATGAGCCTGGAAAGAAAAGAGGGCCTAGGTGCTTTCCCAGAGTTGGTCGCGCCGTGATTGCCGCTGCCGGTGGGAGTCGTTAAAGACCTTAGCGTTGCCGAAGCGTCTGCTCGGCTCGCCGAATTAATGTGCGGTTTGTTGCCAGAAATAGTTGAAGATAACGATGAATTTTCTGGTTTTCCATTCTCCTTGTCTTGGTGTGTCTCCTTAAATGATGCATTCGTCCCTGAGTCTCCTACGGGTTCCAGCTTTACTTGGTTGGCGGCAGGCATAGCGAGTGAATCGCTCGCTAGAGGCGTCGGTGGTTGCTTTTTAGCGCTCGAGATTCCGGAGACAGATGCAGTGTCGTGAGACTGACAGGTAGAGGCCGCCCGATGGAAAAGTTATGAGCGTTGGGTAGTGGTTTATAGCAACGCTTCACTAACCTTGCTGATATCTCGAGCGGTGTCAAGCGTCGCAGGAGACGCCGCAACTATCTCGACGCCTTCTTGGGATGCTGGAAACATGGGAGCTGCACTCGAGCTTGCGACGAAGTAGATCTTCCTGAAGCCGCAAGGCGTTTATTCCAATGCCATGTGCATTTCAACATTTCTTCCCACGCTATCCTTTGAAAATCAATAGGTACAAACACTGCACCACAGCACTGCCCTTGAGCCGCCACTGGTTTGTAGTGTTTCGAAAGTTTACATGAGGTTTTGGATATGAATTAGGGTTGCTGAGGTTCCTTACCGGTGAGTTATGTACATTATTTGAGTAAGGTTTTGCCACATGCCACAACTCTAATTAGGCAAGCGTATTCACACACGCGCAACTCACGTGAGTGGACGCGGTTTGTTCAACCACACCAACGTCAATGTCACTGAACCAACATCTAGACAGTCTCCGAGTTGATTTGCTTCTGCCGGAGACAGAAGAGACATGGGATCGTATAGCAAACGGCATTGATGCGCTAACGGACCTCTGTCGAAATGGAGCGTGCGACTCGCCTCAAGTGTTAATCCCTGCACTCAAGTCGTTATCCCGTCCGCTGATCAGCGCTCTCAACTCGGAAAGGACGCGTTTATCTGGTCCCGCTATTGATCTCATAGCCACAGTAACTATCGGATTGGGTCCCGACTTTGACCCACTATTATCCATATTTTTCCCGGCTCTACTCTTGCTTTGCTCTCGTACCAATAAAGTGGTTGTTTCTCGAGCAAAGGCGTGTGCTCTCTCCATCGTTCAGTTAACTCAACTACCCTCCATCCTGCCTCATCTATTGCAGCATTCCAAAGATAAAACTTCATCGCTGAGATTAGTCGTTGCAGAGTGCACCCTTGCGTGCTTGAACTGCTTTAATCCCCCCGACCTGGAAAGGGACTCACGCGCTAGAGACATCGAATCACTTATCCGTGTAACTGCGAAGGACGCTACTGCCGACGTTCGCAAAGTCAGCCGTGACATATTCAAAGCATATACGGTTCTTCTCCCTACCAGGGTGAAAAGGTAATGTTCATGCAATTTCAAGCCAGRACTTCTTTCATGACTTTTGTTTAGTTTTATTGGGCCTCTTTCACCAACTACCAAAAAGTATCTTGATGTCAAGCTGTCAGATCTACCAGATTGTGATGTGAAGTCAAAGCCGCGTCTAGCTGCCTCAACTTCATCTGTCTCGGCTCGTCCAACTAGACCTATGGACTCCATTGCCTCCGAGCGACCAAAATCTTCGTTGTCTTGCCGCACGGATGACCCTAAAGGCACTAAAAAAGTAGATTCGGATGCTCGGCCACAATCTGCCTTGCAGTATCGCCCAGCTCCGCTAGTCAGCCAACATCGACATGAGGCCAGACGAGTGCCCGTTTTGACAATGGAACGAATACCTACCGACCACACAGCGTCTTCTGCGCGTCCGATGCTGGTCATGAGTCATGGACGTGTCGCAGACCCTCATTTGAGAGCGACCGCAGTATCTACCGGCCCCAAGCGAATAGCCCTGCCTGAAGCCCCGCCGGCTACACAAACGGCACCTCGAGTCAACGACACAGCCCATGCAACACTCTCCAATATTAATTCTACTACTTCTAGATCACGCGAACAGAAGTCACTTCATGTTGATCTGAAGAAGGACATTGATAATAAGAAGACAAGTCACCGTCTTCCTAATTCATTGGCCTCCTCTGGTCCATTGGACAGGACAGGTAATGTGCCGCGACGACCAACGGCGCAGCGAAATGTATCACAACCAACGCAGTCACAGCTATCAAAAGCTAGACCTGCTTCAAGTAAACCAGCTATCACTCGTAAAGCGTTGTACAAACCAACGATTCCCAAGACTACCRGAAGGAAAATACCATCTCATCAGTTGAACAACAACAAAGTGCAAGCTGAACCAAAAACAGCATTTCCAACCTCACCCGCCGCCACGCTGGGGAACACAGTTTTGCCAGAAGCTACAGAAACRGTTTCAGCGCTCTCAGAGGGGGGTGAAAAAGAAGCTGAAGAAAAGGCGCGGACTGAGTTGGAGCCGGTATGCAAAACGCCGAAGAGGGCGCCGAACATGACAAAAGATCTGCTGATCGAGAAGACTCCAATATCGGCTCTTCTTACTTCCATTGAGCAGGGATTTTTGTTCACACCCTCATCTCCCCTCTCTCCACCTCAAATGTATGTTGACCGAGAGATGATCATTGAGAATCAGCCATTTCCGCTCCGAATACCCCAGAAAGATACTGTTAGGACTGGAGAGCCTGAGCTCCCAAGGACAGATCTGAAAGACGAGGGGCAACGACAGGTGCTGGGCATCGTGGAGATAAATAGTAATTGATGTATTTTAATTACTCTATGACTTTGGACGTCTCAATTATCTGCTTGAGCGTTTGGGGTAAAGCTTACCAGGGAAGGTGTGGTCAATGACTGAGGTACTTCCTCCCTTTTGCCAAGCGGCGACTGAGTATCTTCCTGCCACCCAAAGACTTTTTCCTGGCAAGGAAACCATGCTTCCTTTTCCTTTTGCGCTGCGACGGCTGGTATTCGGTGCCTCTTTGGGCATTCCTGGAAAAAAGGCTAGGGAGTGATGCAGCGAGCGCTGGGGCCGCAAAAGGTGGCGCAAGCGGGAAGCGGGGAAGCGGCGGGATGCGCGGGGCACAGGCCGGGGGCGCAGGCAGCAGCGGGCGGGCGAGCGGGGCGAGAGCCGGCGGGCGGGCCAAAAGTTGAACGAACGCTCTGGGCAGGCGCGGCATGTCGGGCCTCGCCGACGTGCTTTCCAAATCAGGAGCGGGCACGTGACCGGCATGCTCTTGGCCCGCCTGCGTTTCTGTCTGACAAGCACGGCCCGCTTCTCCATGCCTGCAGATCACCGCGATGTCTCCTCCTGGACCTCAGCCAGGGTTCGCAGCGAGTTCTTCAGTTTCTTCCGCGAAAAAAACCACTCTTTTGTCCCCTCCTCGTCCACCATCCCATACGAGGACCCAACTCTGCTCTTTGCCAATGCAGGCATGAATCAGGTTCGTCGCCCGTCTCGCAGTCCTCTGGCTCTTGATAATGTTCCTGTCAGTTCAAATCCATTTTTCTCGGCAACGTCGATCCCCACTCGGAATTGGCCAAGCTGAAACGAGCGTTCAATTCACAAAAATGCATCAGAGCCGGCGGAAAGCATAACGGTCCGTTCTCTTGTATTTCTCGTTTAGTTTCGATCCAATGATCACAATCAGATTTGGAGGATGTTGGCAAAGATTCCTACCATCATACCTTCTTCGAAATGCTGGGAAACTGGTCCTTTGGTGACTACTTCAAGGTATGCTTAGCCAAGGGATGTGTTTGATGCCAATTGACGTCATCGGCAGAAAGAAGCCGTCGCCTACTCTTGGGAGCTTCTCACACATGTATACGGTATACCCAAAGATCGGCTGTATGTCACGTATTTCGAAGGGGACAGCAAAAATGGCTTGGAACCAGATTTAGAAGCTAAGCAATTTTGGCTGGAGCAAGGCGTACTGGAAGATCATATTCTTACTGGAAATGCCAAGGACAATTTTTGGGGTACGTTGCGATTGATACAGGTTAAAACGCTCTGACGATTGATAAAGAAATGGGAGCTACCGGTCCATGCGGGCCTTGCAGGTCAGGTTGTGTGCGTTCATCTATCCAGTTGGCTAATATCCATATCCACAGTGAAATACATTATGATCGAATTGGAGGTCGTAATGCGGCTCATCTCGTTAACAAAGATGACCCGGACGTGCTGGAGATATGGAATAATGTCTTCATCCAATTCAACCGCGAGGAAGATGGATCCCTTAAATCACTGCCTGCAAAGCATGTTGATACCGGCATGGGTTTCGAGCGATTAGTATCAGTCATCCAGAACAAGCGATCAAATTATGATACCGACGTCTTTCTCCCTATATTTGACAGAATCCAACATCTGACCGGCGTCAGGCCATACCAAGGGCGCTTCGGTAGTGACGACAAGGATGGCATAGATACGGCTTATCGAGTGGTTGCGGATCACGTACGCACCCTGACTTTTGCCCTCAGCGATGGTGGTGTTCCAAACAAGGACGGTCGTGGTTATGTGTTGAGGCGAATTCTTCGTAGAGGTGCACGCTATGCTAGGAAGAAACTTGGAGTTACCATCGGCTCGTTTTTCTCCTCGTTAGTACCTGTCGTTGTCGAGCAGATGGTATGTTCGGTCGGCTCAATCATGTTGCATGCTACATTCATTTGTAGGGCGACACCTTCCCAGAGATCACTCGTAAAGTGGACGAAATCAAGGAAATTTTAGATGAAGAAGAGGAGTCCTTCTCCAGAACGCTCGACAGAGGGGAGAAGTTATTCGATGACTTTGCATCAAAGGCTCAATCGTCGGGCTGCCATGAATTAAATGGCAAAGACGTTTGGCGTCTTTATGACACCTTTGGTTTTCCTGTTGATCTCACTCGGTTAATGGCCGAAGAGCTGAACCTTGGCATAAATGAAAAGGAATTCGAGGAAGCTCAAGCGTTGTCCAAGGAGGCAAGCAAGGGTTCGACAAGAAAGAATGACACCGAACTTGTCAAGCTTGACGTGCACGATATTGCCCTCCTGGACAGTGCTGAAAGTGTTCCAAAAACAGATGATTCTGCCAAATATAGTTAGCGCTTAGCTCATATACTTGTTTTCTCTCATAACTATTGGATTTAGACCTCGGGGACATATCTGCAACCGTGAAAGCCATCTTTTACAACAGGTCGTTTGTAGATTCAACTTCGGTGATCCCGGGAGGCTCCTTCTTCGGCGTCATTTTGGATCGCACAAGCTTTTACGCGGAGGCTGGTGGTCAAGAATACGACACTGGCAACATTGTGATTGACGGTGTGGCTGACTTTGAAGTGACCAATGTTCAGGTCTACAATGGATACGTCGTACATACGGGACGATTGAAGTATGGTCAACTTCAAGTCGGTAATATAGTTGTTTCGTCGTATGACGAGGTATATTGCCGTTATCCATGCTGCAATTTTCTGGCTGAACAGCTGAATAATAGCTACGTCGGTGGCCGCTTCGGAACAATCACACCGCTACCCATATTCTCAACTTCTGTTTGCGCGAGACCCTTGGTGATCATATTGGCCAAAAGGGCTCCCTGGTTGCTCCAGAGAAGTTACGCTTTGACTTTTCTCACAAGGCGCAGATTTCTGTTWCAGAACTGTCCACCATTGAGAATATGAGTCTTGAATGGATCAAGCGAAATGTCCCGGTATTCAGCAAAGAACTAGACTTGCAACAAGGATACAAAATAACAGGCGTCAGGGCCGTGTTTGGAGAAGCTTACCCATCTCCTGTACGCGTAGTTTCGTTGGAGTACGATGTTGACGAAATCGCAAAAGATATCGAGCATCCAAAATGGCGCAAGACAAGTATAGAATTTTGTGGTGGAACGTTAGTCATGTTGTCTATGGAAACACATCCAACTAACCACGAAAGTAGGCATGTTGCAAAGACTGGTGACATAAAAGATTTTATCATTACGGAAGAAAGTGGCATTGCAAAGGGAATCAGGAGGATAGTCGCTGTGACCGGACATGAAGCACATGAGATTACACGCCTCGCACAGCTGTTCAGGGAAAAGCTGGATCGCGCTGAACTGATGATAGGGAAAGAGAAGGAACTGGCTTTGAAATCTCTTACTGTGGTGAGTTTCACTTGCGACGTTTTGTGCATCGGTTACTAGCATGCGTAAAAGGAATTGGGACAGGCCAACATATCCGTGATAAAAAAGGCTGAACTGAAAGATCGGCTTGCAACCATTCGCAAGTCATTTGAGAAGCAACTCAAGGACATTGAAAATGCTGCCAATAAGAAGGTTCGTCGCCTCATGCATGCCTTCTGGCATTTGACAGCGTGCATAGGCTCTTGAAGATTTCGGAAACTATTTCAAGGAAGATGAGAAAGCAGAATATTACATCAAGATACTCGATGTGAACGGAAATGCCAAGGCAAGCCAAGCTGTTAAGCCTGAACACGGCATTGATCGGCTTTCCAGATACTGCAGAGCGTTTTGGCGCAAGCAAGAAAGCTTGGAAAAGCTACGTATCTCTTTAGTGTAGATGCTGAAGAGGGAAAAGTTGTGCACGCCAATTATATATCACCGCAGTTAAAGTCAAAAGGTGCAGACGCGAGGACCTGGGCTGCCAAGGTCACGGAAGTATTAGGTGGAAAGGTATGTGATGCTGKAAACTTGTGTATACAATCCTAACCGTCGAATAGGCAGGGGGTAAAGAGGATAGTGCCCAAGGAGTAGCAGTTTCAGACAAAGTGACGCAGGCAGTAGCGGCTGCAGTTTTATACCTCTCTACATTGTAGAGTACATCCCTACTTATGTACAAACTAGACCAAACATTGTGGGAATAGCCGAAATCCACAACGTCTCATTGCGATTCTGAGGGCAGGAGCAGAAGTCTGTCAATCAACGGTGAGTATCTCCAGATGTTTGACGATGCCAACAAAGTGCCCGCACCATCATGGGCGGCACCAAGTACAAACCGCGAAAATGTTTTCATGGGATGGATTGGCTGGATTGGCACTGGATGACGCTACAGGCGTACTGATTCATAATTCTGACCCAGGAAAAACCTCGGAGAATAAAAGATGTCTCTTGTTGTCCCAGAGGCGCATCAGCAATTTCAGGTGGGACTGTCGTTGGTTGTCGCGGTGTGCCTCTAACATATGTCATATTCAGCACATTCTGCGTCTTTTGAACACAAATGTCGACGGTAAACGGAAGGTCATGTATGCTATGACAGAAATAAAGGGTGTGGGTCGCCGTTACTCCAACATAGTGTGCAAGAARGCAGACGTAGATCTTAACAAACGGTACGTGATGCATTGGCGGTGTCGAAATCCAAGTCTTATGGTGGGAAAGGGCGGGAGAGCTAAACTCTGACGAGCTTGAGCGACTCGTTACAATAATCCAAAACCCAACGCAGTTCAAGATCCCCACCTGGTTCTTGAACAGACAGAAGGATATTGTCGATGGCAAGAACTCGCAGATCTTGTCAAACGGTGTGGACTCCAAACTCCGTGACGATCTGGAGAGGCTGAAGAAGATTCGCGCGCATCGCGGTCTGAGGCACTTTTGGGGACTCCGTGTCCGGGGGCAACACACGAAAACGACAGGTAAACAGAACCAGTATATCTTGTATTCACATTTGACGATCCATGCCATTAGGACGACGCGGAAAGACTGTCGGTGTGTCAAAGAAGCGTGGTTGAAGGAACCGTATGTTAGTCCAACTATAACTACGAATAGCATGTCACGTGACCATTACTGGAAAATTCGGGCGAACTAGAACTTGATAGAAGTTCGGTATCAATGGGGCTGCATGATTTCACCATGTCAGCCACTTGGGTACAAGCTCACATACGCCATCCATGGTTTAATCCGTACACCATGAAACGCAAGCTTCGCCATAGCGATAATACTGACAACCTCTCCCTCGAAGAAGACGAACCGTCGAATGTGCCACATCCAACCAAGCGTCGCCGATGTTCCACCCTTGAGCGTGGCTTTGCCCACCTTAGCGTACACGACTATTCCGCCGACCCTGCTGTAGTCGAGGAAGCAGAGTGTGTGGAAGACGTAGAAATGCCCATGGAACCGGATGCGCTAACGTCCACATCTGTGGTGAACATGGTTGCACTTCCCAGCTCGTTCGAGGAGTCAGCACCCGATATCCACGACGTCAAAATGCGTAAATCTACTTGGTATGAGCCAGAGCCCGATCGTACGTTGTCGCTTAGTCGCATATATGACATGTGCCATGTTCACGTGGTCACTACAGGTATTGTTATTACAGAGCTGGAATCGTCGTCCGATGAAGAGTCCGATGCGCAGGAAGGTGGAGGGGAGCTCTACGTTTCTCCGGCCCTGTTGGACCACATTCGGTCACGTACACTTGGTTCAAGTGTCAAAGCACCAGCGAGCCGAGCGCTTGTTCTGTATCGACCAATGCCACATTCTGCAACCACATCTGATGATACCACGCCAAAGGCAAATGCCATCGCACGGATAAAAAGGTCTACGAGGAAGGAAGAGGATGCTATGGATCTGGAACCATAGTAAAACTTTTTAATACCTAATCATAATTATCTCTAAAATGCAGTAGTCCGTCAAGAAGTAGCAGTGCCAAACTGTAGAATTTCTTCTGTTCTCCGTTGTATTTCTTCGCTTGCAACGCTGTCCGGATACATAAAGGCATCCAGTCTAGAATGGTGATGCCGTGCATGTGCATGGGGGTGAGGTACATGGTGCATCTGTAAGGGCGGGTATGGTGCGGTGAGGGTAATGGGTGCAGGATTGGTTGTCCCCTTGTGGTTTCCGTGAGGAGGCTCGCCATAAAGACCATTGGAGATTGGCGTCTTGGAAGCCACGTGCAGCTGTTGAGGTGGTTGCTGTGGCTGGGCGGGATGAGCCTGGTTGATGGGGAGCGACGAACGATAGTCCAGGCCGATCATGCCCAAGGGTTCTGCTGGTTGGGGAACGAAGGAGTCTCTGTCTGTAGAAAGGGACTTGATGGAAGGGCCCTCGGCAGCATCGCTGGCGTGGACGGGATGGGAAGAGGAAGACGAGGGCTCGTTGTTTTGGGCGGCCTTCTGGGCGGCTATCTCCTCTGCGGTCAGGAATCTGCCGCCCGGACCGCGGGGGCGACGCATAGCATGCTTATGACGCGACTCGTGGAGGTATGGCTAGGAAGGCCGGGTGAGAAAAGCAAAGAAGGAGAAAAGGGGGAGTACCTTGCGCTGCCTAGAGAGGCGATGGAGCTCTTCGAGGCGAGCACGGGCGACGCGGCGCTTAAGGATGCGGTAGTACTGCTTTGCATTGACGTAGAGGGGCTCGTCATCGACCGGATGGGGTGCAGGGGGCTGGGTAGGGAGAGGGTGGTGGGGGAGAGGTTGGGACTCGGGCGGGTGGACGAAGAGGGCCTGGTCGGCGTCGGGGTAGGCTCTGTTCCAGTGATAGGCGGAGGAAGGAAACAGGTGATCGACGCCAGTCTCCATGATTGGCTGTCTGCGATAACGCTGCGCTCGCGCTGCCGTCACGCCCGTCACACATGGACCCCTCGCTCAAGACGCTCAAGGTCGCCGACCTCAAGCTCATCCTCTCCTCTGCCGGCCAAGCTGCCCCTGCCCGCGCCACAAAGGCAGACCTCATTGCCCGCATCGTTGCCAGCGACCAGGCCACCGCCGCTGTCCGTGCCCTTCACCCCGGCCTGCTTCCCCCACAGTCTCCGCCCCATGCCCTGCCTGTCACTCCGCCCTCCCCGCCGCAACAGCCTGCCATCGCCGTCATAGACCCTGAGCCAGCAGGCCCCGAGCTGGACAAGCGGAAGCAACGCGCGGAACGATTCGGCGTGCCCCTCGAAACGATAGACCCTGAGCTCGAGAAGCGCAAACAGCGTGCGGAGCGGTTCGGCATTCCGCTCGTCGCAACAATTCCCAAGTCCAAAAATACTGCCCTGCAGCAGCCTGCCAATGTACGTAATCTCCYGCAGACGGTCGCATATACCGACGCGGCATCAGGGCGCAGATAAGCTCCAGGTGCGAGCCGAGCGATTCGGCACAGACACGGGGAAAAAACGCAGCGCACCTGCAGAGACGGCGGACGCGGAAGAGCAAGAACGCCGGAAGAAACGGGCGGAGCGGTTTGGTATTGCGTGAATGTTCAATGTACATAAGTACTATATGTATGTAGCATACTTTGCTGCGTCATGTGACGGCGACAATGGTCTCCTCCTGCAGATACACCTCGCTGTCTGAGCCCCGGCTTTCGCAGGAGCTTGCCCGCCTTGCCCGAGCAAAGTCCGTCGCGGACACGGACTGCGTCTCTTTCCAACCGTGTCTGCTCCCGAGCGCCGCCAACCAAGATCGGTACGTCGTCGAGGACTGGCCTCTGCCCGCCGGCACGTGGTCCTTTCGCGCCGTCTTTGACGGTAACTGTTGCATCCTATGCCCTGTACGCCTTGCCGCTCACTGGATGAGTTTAGGACACGCCGGCCATGAAACAGTCGATTTTGCCTGCGAACGACTTCCTGCCATGCTCAGAAACAATCTCGTTGCTTGCTTGCGCCAGCCCAACATCGACCTCGTGTCCGCCGTCCCAGACGTCCTTCGTCAGAGCATCGCCGCCTTTGACGAACTCATCGCCGCTGACCTGCTGCGATTGTTTCCGGATCCCAATGCTTTGAGCCACCTCTCCGATAGCGAGCTACGCTCCATCATCAATGACAAGGGCAGAAACTCGGCTGCTATATACAGATGCATGAGCGGCTCTACGGTATTGCTGTCCTTGCTTGATCCCGCCAGAAAGCATCTCTGGGTCGCCACTCTGGGCGACAGTCAGGCAGGTGCGTATCAGTGCATGGTGTCCTCGGCTCCCGAGGCCTGACATAATAACACAGTTCTTGGCTACAGGGCTGCCGATGGTTCATTGCGGACAAAGCTTTTGAGCTCCTTCCACAATGGATTTGAAAAGGCAGAAGCAAACCGCGTCAGAGAAGAACACCCTGGGGAATCGGAATGCATTCTGGATGGCAGAGTCCTGGGCGCCATTGCCGTGACACGAGGCATGTCAAATCACTACTTGACCGTAATAGATCCTCATTCGCTCCACAGCTGTCGGCGACTTCATTTTTAAGCTTCCGCGTGACTATGCTGACCGAGTTTTTAAGAACACCGAGCTAGGTTTCAATCTCTCTTCCAAACCTGAAGAATTCTTGAAAAGGAATCTTACACCGCCCTAYGTCTCCAATCGTGCACATGTCGTTCACGTCGATTTGTCCGCCTTGCAAGCAAGCGATGCACACATGATCATGTGTTCAGATGGGCTGCTAGATTTATACGAGGACAAAGAATTTGACTTGCATGAAATGGTACCCATATGGTCAGACATCGTAGTTAGCGGAAAACAACGTGACGCGAAACAAAATCTCGCCCTTCTACTCCTACGAGAAAGCATCGGGGGCCAGGATTTGGAGAAGATATCGCAGACGATGACAGTAGAGTTGTGTTTTAGGTGGATGGATGACACGACAATTTTAGTCCAACGATTGTGATGACGAAACATGACCAAATACATCACTAATCTTCGCTTGATAAGCTACTATCATCCGCCGTAATGGCAGACCAAGTTCTCTTTACATGTCTTTCGTGCTCCATAGCATTCCTCTCTGCAGAGGAGCAAAGTATGCTGCGTTGTGCGATCCTGCGGCCTCATCATTGATCACAATGTCAGGATCACACTACCGCTCAGATCACCACCGCTACAACATGAAACGTCGGGTCGCTGGTCTACCGCCCGTCAGCGCGGCAGTGTTCAATGAAAAGGTACTAGAACGACGTCAGGAAACGGCTGTCACGATTTCTCCAAAAGACTTTACCTGTTCAGCTTGCAAGTAAGGAGCTAAAGCACGGTACCTACTAGATCCCGCTAACGCCTCCATACCAGCAAAATTTACACCACAGAGAATGCATACAAGTCGCATTTGTCATCTAAAAAGCACCGGGAAAATGAGCTGAAGGTTGGCTCCCAATCCAACGCGACTAATTCGCATGACGGCTTGGACAACCCGGCTAAAAAAGCGGTCACTTTGACTCAGATAATGGCATCTGTAACATTATCTCAAGRCTCAGAAGAAGAGGAAGTAACGCAAGCAATTGACGAGAAAATCGCTGCTGCACGGACCCGGTTATTGACAACAGACTGCCTTTTCTGCCCAAGCACATCACCATCGCTAGAGGAGAATCTGACTCACATGTCGCTTTCACATTCGTTCTTTGTCCCCGATGCCGATTATCTTGTCAATCTTCCTGGCCTTATCACCTACTTGGCAGAGAAGATTGCCGTCGGCAACGTATGCATTTTTTGTAATGCAAAGAGCCGCGAATTCCGCACCTTAGAAGCCGTTCGGAAGCACATGACCGACAAAAGCCATTGCAAAATTGCGTACGACACTGAAGACGATCGGCTGGAAATATCCGATTACTACGACTTCTCCAGCTCTTATCCAGATGAGAAGAGCAAAAATGACTCTGGGAGAAACCCAGACGATGAATGGGAAGATGTCGAGGATGATGGTGTCGAAACTGTGGAGGAAGGCCAGGTGGAATCAGATGAAGAGAGCCTTCCAGATAATCAGATCACATACGGGGACACTGAATACGAACTCGTTCTGCCGTCGGGTGCGCGTATTGGACACAGGTCAATGAGGCGATATTATGCTCAGTCGTTCCACTTCACACCTCGCTCTGACAAGGATGCCGATTCGGGTGTGGCACTGGTTCGACGGTTGCTTGCTGATAAAAATGCAGCCCTTGTACCCAGAAAAGGCGGTTTTGGCGCCTTTGGTATGGGAACTTCTGTAGTCAGAGCACGCAATGCGGGAGAGGCACGAAACGCAGGTCGACACGTCCGAGAATACCGTGATCAGCGGCGACGTGAGCAGTTCAAAACTCAAGTTGGCTTCAAACATAATCATCAAAAACACTATAGAGATCCCTGTAAGTCTCTTCTTCTATTATGTCAATCTTAGAGCTGAATACCAATGCCTAATTAGTGTTACAATAAACGGACGAGACATCTACACATGATAAATAACGATGAGAATGGATATAATAAGGCTAGAGGGTATATAGAACCATGTCTTGCAGTACAATAGAGGATGGTAGAAACTCCTTCAATACAGATAGGCTGCGGGAACGACGCCCTCTCGACCTGTCTGCACATCTCGAGCGTACCACCATCTGGATGATCGTCTTAGCAAGCGTCACCATTAGCAATGTTTTGACTTACGAAGGGTCTCTATCGTCCATAATTTCCAATTCTGCCCCTGCCGATATTGGTAGTTCACCCTCTCCAGCTCCATCAAACGAGTACCTTGCGTGGGCTGGTCTGCTGGCTTCTTCGGGTGCCATTGCTCCTCCCATCATCGCATCGCTTGGTGTTTCCGCTCGGACATAGTTACTGGCATCGGCACCATATACTTCTTGATCTAGTCCATCTCTGTTCGCCTTTTCTTCCTCCTTCTCAGGATTGTAGTTGCTATACGGACTGGTACCAAGAATAGTTGTACGGGTAGCCGCATTGATATGCTCTAGGAGTGACGAAGGACGATGCTGAAGAGAAGAGTCGTCATCATCTTCAGTCGTGTCAAGTTTGGTAAATTTATCATCTCGACGGGAGAAAAGTGTCCAGAGTATACCGATAAGTGCTAACAGGAAGACAACCCCTGCAGCGATCGCTATGGAAATGAGAATAACGACGCCAGTGGCTAGGAAATCTGCGGACATTAATCATGGCCTAGTAGAATGTGCGAATCCAACTTACGATGTTGAGCAAAGGAAAAGTATGAAATTGAATAGAAAAGTGACGCAACGTAGGCTGACGTTCCGCTGGCAGACTTTGCAACGATATACGGAATTAATGTTTGACCATCAAAGAGGGCGCTTGAAGCACTTCCGAATGTGGAATCGTTCAACAAACCCGAGACCATAAGCGCACGATCAGATTCAATGACATTATTTGACGCGTGCGTATTTTGGAGAGGAACCATTCTAAGTTGCATGATAGTTGTGTTACTTTCTAGGGACGATTCTGTTGTATGGCGTTAAACGGCGACAACGCATACGGCAAACATCCATACCGAGAATCGTCCAGTTCGAACCATTCCAAAACGAGAGGAAAGATGTTGAATTATCGCTTGACCTGACGTAACATGAGATAACTTTGCCTTTTGAGAGCCTCATGAACCCACCGTCCAGCGGCGAAAATACTATTTACATTGCCGTCGTTGACCTCAATGGCAGTTGCCGGTCCTGGAAGGTCCGTGCCTGAGCCAACGGATTCCCAAGTTCCGTTCGTAAAGCTATATTGAGCTACACTGGTGATTGTTCCATCAGATAACTTCATTGAGCCAGCGGCGATTAGCAACTCTTGGTCAGCCTGTTAAATGATATCAGCTTAAAATAACCTATAACATAAGTCTGGGAACTGACACCTGCATACGACACAGAAGCCACCTCGCCCTGAATGCCGTTCCCAAGCACATCCCACTGAAGGGTTGATGCGTCGAAGGAGCATATTGCAGTGCAGGAGAGGGCACCCGCAGAACTGAAGGAACCCGCAACAATAATGGCATTCCTCGAAGATGGTTTGGTAACCGATCTGACGACGACAGAGCTTAAAGAACCAACTTGCAATGGTTGTAGACCAGTCGCTGTCCACTCGTTCTTGGAGAGGTCATATATGACCAACCCATTCACATTGGAACCTGGAAGCCCAAATTCTCCACCGACATACAGTAGATCATCGTTCACCAGCAACGCACGCACTGTCCCATTGACTTGTTGTCCCGCCAAACCTTGGATTGTATTGGATTGGGGATTGTAGATGCCTATCGAAGTGACCGATGAATTTGACGTCACGTATGAAAAGTTGCCACCTATWACGACCAATTCTTGGGAATTATTAGCCCAAAATGCGCCAGCAAGTATGACTGGTGCTGGTGCCGGAGGGGCCTGTGGAAGAGGGACCAATTGCCCCGATGACGAACTCTGTCGTATGGACAGGTGAAGGGAGTGAGTGCGTTTCCATGAAGCCGTCGGAGGCCCATGTAAAGGGTGCCCGTGAGAGGGACGTCCTTGGAGAGGACGCCCATGCAGATCCCGGCGCGTATTATTAGGGATCGAAATAGACACAGGGGCAGCGGTGCCCTCATTAGCAAGCTGGATGCCAAGTGGCGTTACCGAAGGTCCACCGTTACCGTTCTGTACCATCACTAATCCGCTTGCCCCATATTTCTCCAGAGTAGAGACTTCTCCAGCCAATAGTTGCGTTGTTGAAGTGGCGTTGGTGACCATGTCCAGCTGCGAGATCAGGAAACCGCCGCTATTAACCCATGTGGCACTGGTCATGTCCCAAACAGCGAAACCAGCGGCATCGAACGCGATATTACCGTTGCCGACATTAGCCCCTGTGAAATTTCCAGCTATCGATAGCTGACTACCGGCTAAAGCGAGATCAGTGACCCCTCCATCTACTCCGCCACCGAGGTGCTGCCACTGATTTGTTTCAGAATTATAAATGGCCACACCTCTCAACATTCCCTCAGACGAGCCTGACACGGTGTCGGTGAAAGAACCACCAACAAATATCAGGTTGCCCGATATGATAATTGACGACACAGGACCGTTCAATCCGCCGCCAGAAAGCCCATTCAAGGTCCCATTCTCATACGCCACTATGTTAGCCGATCCAGACGCAGATCCCGAGGATAGGGAGAATTCTCCACCAAGATAGATTACGCCCGAAGGATGGTGTGCAACAGCTGTGACTGTGACATTCGTTGATCCGCTTGCAGACCCAATTCCGTTGAACAGTTCGACCCCAATCGAATCAAGTGCAGTTTGACTCGAGTTGGACAAAGTCGCTGTTGCGTCTGTCGAGGCACTTCCTAGAGGCCATTCAAAAAATCCAAATCCATTCCTTGTTGTGCCCCGACTCCCGACTGTACCACTTCCACCAGACGAGATGGTTGAACCATTCACAGATTCAAGTACTAGTTGAATCCTGTCCGCGACAATGTCATATTTGCCACCTTGACCAGTTCCTTGAGGGCTGTCGGCTAGCATCATCGTGATCGTGAGGGCAAAGGACGGAGATGAAGCGACAACGGGACCACTATATATTAGGACAGATGCATCTTGTTCATTAGTTTGGGATATGGTATTCACAGATGGCTGTAATCCCCCTCCTGGGAAAACAGTGACCTTGACCGATGTCCGCAACCCACAATCTTGCAAGTTGGCACAACCAGGCACAAGAAGATTGATGTCATATGTACCCGCCGCGGATACATAGGGCATCCAGGTGATGCTCGAGGCAGACGAAGATGACGTGCCGACATTGAAGGTTGACACAAGTACCGGTTGCGTTGTGCCAGCTATGTTAGTGTCAGCTGCTTCCTCCTGCCAAGTCCCAACCAAAGTCACGTTCGACGGGTTTGTTGCAAAGCAAGATTGGGCATTGTTACTATTGACAGCTGATGCGAAAGCACCAGAAGAGAGTATCTGGAGGATATGAAGACCAGGAGAGACGCCAGTAAATGCGGATATTTTGAGTTGAATGCCCGTGATTGATAAAGGATTCTGGAATAAAAAGTCCTGGTAGAGAAAAGAAGTATTCGTCGAGAGCGGGCATGTACTGCAAGTTTGGGTCTGACCCGAAACAGGATCGATGTAAGAAAGAGTCTGTACAGTATTGTCGGGTATCGTTGTTACGCTGATAATCTGTGTAGGTTCCATACACATGAAAAATAAGGTAGACACGTACCTGAACTCTGTTGTACCGCGATTCGCTTGAAACGTGTTTCCGAGCCGCACTCCACTGGCGAGCATGAATGAAAAGGTACGGATCGTTATCAGCGCAGGGCTTCCATCTTCTCCATACCATGTGTTGCCAGGCCCGTCGCTACCTGCAGGACAAAGAATGTTCTGGATATTGGTAAAGCCTGGGACGGTGGTAGATGGTGAGCCCAGGATTTGAGCGCCCTGCAAGGGAACAGGCACGAGCGAGCTCGAGAATGGCGTCGCACCGGGCGAATATGGCACGTTTGGATTGTTCTGGCCTTCGGCGAGCGGCGAGCCCTGGAAAGAGGTGATGAAGGAACCTGCAAAAAAAAGACTGGTTCCCGATGCATTCGTAGTAATGGAGTTGACCCGATCCTGGGCCCCAGTCAGGCCAGTAAATGGAGGCGACGACCAGGAACCAGATTTGATATCGAAGACGGCCACAGCATGCGCCGGAGACGTAAAGTTACCACCCACCCAGAGTTTGTTTTCTTCCTTGTCGCAGAAAATAACATCGATGGGACCGTCGGGACTATTATTTGAACTCAAGGGAGAGAAAGAATTGTTGGAAGGATTGTAGGACGCGACGTTGGCAAGTTCAACGCTACCAATTGAGGAAAAAGACCCTGCGATATAGACAATGTTGTTCAATGTGCAGCTCGTAAGGACACGTCCCCCGGGGTTCGTAGAGGCTACATAGGTAAGAGAACCGTCGGAAGAGCGAGAAATGATAGAAGAGGAGGAGGGGTCGAGTGTGGAAGACGAGTTGGAAAAGAAATCAAGACCAGAAAAGGAACCCGAGAGGCCTACGAGGCCCATGCGGTTGAAATCAACGAGCGGGGTGGCAGCACGAACGGCATTTGGGACGAGGAGCAGCGGAAGGAGGAACATTCAAGGAGTAAGGGTTGCTGGACGCCGACAAAACGCTACGGTCACGCGTACTAATAGTACTATTACTGCTGTCACACGCAACTACCTACATCCCAACGCCGTTCAGGAAGGGCGATGACTGGCCCAGGACCCTTTCATAGCGTTAGCCTTATCCATCCCTGATCTTGCATACTCACTGCGGGTAGCGGTAGCGGTGCACCGGCTCCTTGCGCGCATTGCTGAGCAACATGGATTGCTCCGACGCCGCCTGTTGTTTGGCCGTGTGACGCGCATTCATCTCGAGCCAGGTCTCGCGCGATGTTGTGTAGAGAGCAATCCAGCGGGAGAGGTATGCCTTGTCTCCAGGCTCAGGCGCGTAATTGTACGCTGCAACAACGACCAGCGATGCAACAAATGCATTGCGCCAGATGGGACTACTGAAGTCTACAAATCAAATTAGTTGCGTTAGGAAGAAAGTTGGCATCGTGTTTACCTTCCGTGGAGTGCTGGCCATAGGAATCATGGGCACCACTAGACGCAAGCCTGCGCTGTGAGGCGCGTAATGTGTTTCTGCAGCGGACGAGAGGCTGGCTGGCTCTCGCGAGTAACATGGAGATGGTGAAGAGTGAGTTCCGGCAATTACCGCAGTCCGTATGGCCACATGACATTGAATCCTTCCACTCGTATACCACATGCAAAGCCCATCTGCCCTCGACGAATCGACTCTCCTCAAACTTGAGAAGCAACTCAATGAGCGTCCTCAGAAGCAAGAATTAATCGAACGCAACATCCTCAAAGGTCATCTGGCCCATGACTCTCCCTTGGCCGATATCTGACTCTACTCTAGACGATAAGGGCATCGCCCCCTCTTTGATTGCCGCTCGCGAACAGCTGCAGAGATCGCGCCTGGAGGTCCCTGCCGATCTATTACTTGCCGCGCCTTGATCTCACAGGTGAATAGGATAGTCTTGATTCTGCGTTACAGCATCGACCCAAGCCCGAGGACCTCGTCAAGCAAGGAATCCTCGTGGGTGAGAGATGGCACCACATGTCCAAGCGCGAACCATTGACATTATTACAGAACATGATGCATGAAGTACCGGCACCAACGTATGAGTAGTGGTTATTAAGGAGGCATGTGTACTATAGTAACTAGCGCGTAACCAGTGTTTCTAGTCATCAACTCGCCGACTCCGCTCTCTAAGCTTCGCTCGCATCTCAGCAGCAGCGCGCCTTGTGCCTTCCCCACCTGCCCATCCCTTTGCTTTCAGCCATGTGACAAGTCTGGGTGTAAATGCGGCGGTCAAACCGACTCTGACCGGTAGAAATAGCGTTTTGTGGATAGTATAAGCTAACACGAGCATCGCATACAGGCCTTCGTGGCCGTTGGCTGCTGTGGCTTGCGAGCTGTCAAGCTCTTCGAGGCCTGGTTCGGCCGATTGTGAGGGAAACATATTATAGATGGAGGCTTTGACTGAGGCGGCCACGCCAGCAACGTAGTCGGCGCCCAGAAGGTTGACGGCAGCGAATGCAACAGCGAAATCCAGGGCAGAAAAGACCATGTATACGCCGAGGGCATACCAGCCATAGGATTTGATGAGGAGTTTTAGGCGCTGGGACAGCGAAGAGTCCGGCGGGAGGGACGGCGTGGACGGAGAGGGCGGGCGGGGCGCGGAGGCCGAGGGCCGGGAGACGGAAAGGTGGAAGGGTCTGGCGAGTGGGGCACGGCGCGCTAGAGGCAGCAGCGGCGCAGACAGGCGGGGCACAAACGCCCGCAGACGAGGCAGAAGCTTGAGGGCCATGGCTCTCTAGAAACTCGCGCCACCGCTGCACGTGCCCCATGTCTTCCGATCCCCCCTTCGAGGGCGCCGAGAAGCTGCTCGAGCTCTGGTTTGCCCCATCACCCACAGTACTCGATGGCCAGGGCCTTAGAAGCATAGACAGAAAGCTTTGGGAAGAGGTCCTTGACATCGTCAAGTGCAAAATCCTCAGTGTCGTCCACGGCTCCGACACCGATGCTTATCTCCTGAGGCACGTCCCGTTTCTGTCCATCCTCTCTGTAGCTCATCTCCTTCAGCGAATCCTCCCTCTTTATCTCTCCTCATCGCATTATTCTCAAAACCTGCGGGACTACCCTCAATCTACTGGGCCTTCCCCGCATCCTCGATATCGCGGCAACATATGCCAATCTGCGCAAGGTCTATCGCTGCTTTTATTCTCGCAAATCGTTCATGTTTCCGGATCGCCAGCACGGTCCCCATCGCGATTGGAAACAAGAAGTAGATTTTTTGGACAATATCTTTTCCAATGGTGCCGCATATACCATCGGCAAGGTCAACGGCGATCATTGGCTCTTATATCTTACCAGTCCTCCATCCAAGCCAGATGATCGAATCCGGGATCTCTCAATATCCGCAACTGACCAAAATGTCCCTGATTACACCATTGAAATACTCATGAGTGATTTATCACCCATTGCTCGTGACGCTTTTACATTCTCCCAGCATAACGATACCAACGCCCCTTCTGTTTGCGCCAAAATTTTGTCTGATAAAATTGGTATCAGCGATATCTTTCCCCCCCAGTCCACGACTCTTGACGCCTATGCCTTCACACCATGCGGATACTCTGCCAACGCTCTGATTAAATGGCAAGAACAATCGAGCGCTACTTCCCTTTTGAACGGTCCGAAAACACAATCTGGCGAAGGCTATTATACCATCCACGTTACTCCAGAGCCAGGTTGGTCTTACGCCAGCTTTGAATGCAATGTCCCGTTATCCGTGAACTCTCCATCTACTCCTACCTCAGATCCATCGCTCGACATGCCTGATCTCAGGTTCCTTGTGGAGCGCGTCGTCTCCATCTTCCAGCCTGCACGCCTCACTGTTACACTCTTCATTTCCAGCCGCGATGATGCAGACACTGACGGCGCCTGTGTCGTTAGCCCGATAGATGCTGCGCAACGAGCATTCCGCGTTGCTCTCACATCTGGAAATTCCGCAGCCTTATTCGGCGGCAGGAGCTACAGGCGTACGGATAAAATCAATTACGAATTCGGTGACTATGACCTAGCCTTTGCCAGCTTCGAGCTCAGATCATGACGTTGGTCCTGTATCCCATATCCTGCATCCTGCATGTTGATTACATGCACAATGATCTACATTTGATTTTTCATCTTTGCCCTGTTTTACATCGCCCTGCTTGACTAAGTAGCGGCCGCTGTGAGAAAATATCGGGGCGAGTGGTTAAATAGTGTGTGAAGACTCCCAGCATGTGTGGGAATTATCTGTCCATTCACATCACTAAATCGCCATCTCTCAAGTAAGCGATGCGAAAATTATACTATTTAGAAAAGCGTTGGGAAGTGGGACGTCAGATGTCCTACATCATATAATCATATTCAAGCCATTGTGAACACATGTAACTATAACTAGAACTCATATTCCTGTTTCACTTCCCTGTGCCTTGGACTTGACATCCTGCTTCGTGCGAGACATTTCTTGCTTTCCGCGAAGGGTGCATAGAGGACACAGGCGCACGTAAATCTCGGCCATTGGCCAGGTGATGTTAGCCTATTAGTCTGTAAGGCAGAATCCTTAAACTACAGAAATGAAAACGCACAAATCCAAGTTGTTTAATTTCAGCTATCATATTCAACGGAGGATCATGAGATCGGTGGACATAAGTCAAAACATCGTATATCTGTGGCTGCACAGGAACACGTTCAAAGTATGTTTCTGTGTTGATTCCACAAGACGCAGAATCTGACATTGAATTTGAGGAGCCGGTCGTTTTAACCTGGAGCTGCTCTTCAATGCATGCAAGGTAATCTTGGCGTAATCGCTGTGCTTCTATCGTCTCCAAAGCAAAAATCGAATCACGAGGTAGTATGAGAAGGTGTCGTTTCTCAGATCCAGAACATACGTGGTGGAATGATATCCATGCGTGCAAACGCTCCGATAGCTTTGAGTTGTTGCCTGCCTTTAAAGCATGGGATACTAAGGAATAGATATCGGGGGTCAAGCATGCTGTCTCCCTTAATTCGCCCATGACACCGGCAAGGAACTCGTGCAAGGCTTCGTCAAAGAGTCGCCTATCTGGTATTTCGACGGAGTTGATGAGGCTCAGTCGCTGTATTATGTAACCTGGCAATGGGACGAAGGCCATATCATTCCAAGGTTCGACGGTCGAGCTCTTGATCATAAGACCATGTGAAGTGGGAAACGGATGAGATTTAAATGGTACTGGACTTTGCTGAGCGTGAGTATGTCGGGGTACAATTGACGGCAGCCCCGCATGCTCTGAACCCACGTTCTTCCTTTGTTCTGTAACCGACCTGCCCGTTTGCACATATAAGGGAATATCTGGGTCAGAGGACGCCTCGAGATCTGACGGCGACGAAGAGGTGCTTTGGTCGTTTTTCCGAGAGGAGGAAGCGATGTTTTGCCCATAGAAAGTATGACGATCCAATTTACTGGGCGACTCAGATGGGCTGGCTTGTAAGGATGCCGAGCCGGTTTCGTGCTTATGCCTCTGTGGCGCAATGGGCGCAGTGCCTGATTTATGTCTCTTCTTGGGAGTGTAATTACACTCCGCCGCCTCATCAGCTGCGCAGAAATTACACACGGGCAAGTTACGATCACACTAGACCAACAGATTCAGTCCAGCAATTCGAGGCATGCCACGAGAATAGGTAACACGTACTTTAAGGTTTTTGGCACGACAACGATCGCATCGAGGAATACCACGGTGGGCAGGGGTGGGTAAGGGCGTATATTGGCAAACTCTGCCACTCGCCCATGAGCAATGATTACAAGCGGGGAGGACACGGTCGCACTGAGTTGTGAGTCAAAAGTAGCTGAAAATTTGCACACAACAAATTGAAGAGGTTGACTCACTTTGAGGTTATTCAATCGGCAATGATCACAACGAGGTTTGCCTCTACGACCAATCCACAGAGACTGGCGGGCCTTGTAGACTTTGGGATTGGGGATTTTTATTGTGAGTTGTCCATCATCTCCCTGATCCCCAACAGAATCTGTATCGTCGAAAGAACTCTCCATGTTGACCGAGGTGAGAGGTAAAGCTTGGAAGCAAAATATGGCAAATAGTACGCAAAATGCGTCTCTTATGACTGTTAACTGAACTTTGGAACTATTTGGGTTAAAATATAGAGTTAAAGAAAGTTCTTGCTTGTTTATCAGTAACGTATGAGCTTACTTTCAGTGAAACAACAAAGGCATAGGCGCTCCTGCGTCTTTGAAAGTAATGTTCAGTAAGTCAAGCATGACGCATACAGTCCATAACCGAGTAGTAGGCTCACCTTTCCTGGGTGCAATCTAAGCGCTTGGAGTCTCCGAATGCAAAGCTCTCGGAATCCGAACTTACTTACCAGAGTTGTGACGTGACAGTCACCGCATACAAAACTACTATCAAGCCACAAGGCCAGCAGTGCGATGACCATAGCTGGCTTCCAAATTGGTATTGAGATGACTCGGTGGCGCCGTAGGCCTATTTCAGAGCTGGCTTGCAACTCATATGTCTAACCACACTAGTTTTTATTCATTCACTATTGAGGCACGATTAGAGTCATCTGTGTTATACAGACGATCTAACGACGTTGAACACCGAAAATTACATCCGATTCATGCATGTCATATGGGCAATTGAGCCTGGACATTGGGAATGGTAAAGGCTAGACGCAGACTCGATCGTGAGCTGCAGATAGATGTTGTCTGACTCCGTAYGGCCAAACAAATACTTGGAATTGCTCGGTGCACTAGCAATTCGTGCAGTAGAGTTGGGTACCTKGTAAATCTTTCTTTCAGTCAGACAGGCATTCTTATCGTACGTACATAAATCTAGCCAACAGCAACTTCTACCTCGGGCTGTACTTCAGTATATCTTTACCATATTGTGTGATTTATCGGCGTAGTACTTTACGGTCAGCCTGAATACTACTCCGCGGTGGAAGTATTTCCTAGTATTTAATCTTAGTGGTATACCAGAACGCTGGCAAGGCGCAATTGTATGCTATCGATATTAGCCGGTGAAATCTGTCYAGGTTGCTCGGCGGAAATCACGTTCGAATTTGGCGTAGGCACATGGCTTCAACGTGTCTTGAGTTTGGAACTATAAAGATCTTGAAGCTTAAGTACTTGAGTATTAGAATATCGGTACAAAGATTACACTGCCGCTAATGAATGATTATGCATACACAAGACCTTTCGAATGAATGGGTAAGAGAAGATAATAACTATACTCTATAATGCATGATAGTATTTTCTTCTTCACTATAATGTCGCCGGTGTGCAAGGCACTGCGCTCGCTCAGCATCAAGCTGCTGGAGAGTGCGGCGCTGCACTCGTGCAAGGACACAGTCCAGCTGCAGGAAGTTCGCATCATCCGTAGCGAACTTCTTATGCTTGCGGGTTGAGGTATGCTAAAGATTACAGAAATTATCAGAGCTACTGTTGCGATTTGCTTAAAACTTGACCAACCGCTTTGAAATCATCAAATTTGACCCGACAACTCTCACAGTATCCTGGTTTACTGCCCTCATCACGTTTTGGTAACCTCAATGTGTTTGTGCTCTTGCTCTTCCTGAGTACCGCTTGCCGTACTGGGACTTTCTCCGGTGGACCCATTAGCCCATCTCTCAGGTCGCTGTTATTCTTTTCGGTAGAGATAGATAGCCTACGCGAAGTAAGAACCTGTTGCCTGATCCTGCCGCTGAGAGCAGAGGACAACTGAGTGTTACGTAGGGGGTAACCTGCCGTTGAAGTTGTTCCTGTGGTGGATGCAATACTGATGCTATTCCCCGATGCTGCTACATAGGTGGTCCCCGCGGCCGAGGCAAGGTATCCTGAGGCGTTGTTAGATTCCAAAGGATCGCCGTCGTTAATCAAGCAGCCTTCCTGAGGCCCCGGGAGGGGATACGATGCTCGACGATGGAGATTACCTAGTGAAACAGATCTACGGAGGTCGCATGACTTCTTCGGGTACATCTTTGTACCTGTTTTCCGCGCCATCTCCTGGGTACTGTAAATCCTCTTCTTATTATTTTCATCTTCTCTATTTTTTTCCGCTTGTTGCTGCCTTTCCCACCGTTTCTTCTCTTTTTCATCAAAGAGTATGAAAGGACCACGGGCACAAGGATGACAATACAGAGTAGGCCATGATGCTTTTCCATCGCGAGATTTCGGAGTCTCATATTCGTGAGCGGCGATCGTAGCAAGCTCTTGACGAAGGTCTTCGACGAGGACGAAATAGCTCGACTTTGAAAAATAGCGAAAATCGTGCCTTTTTTGGGTAGGATCGCGTTCGCTGATGCCATGTATGCGCTCTGATTGGAGAAGGCGGGTCAAGGCGCGTTGCGAGTTAGTTCCTGGCTGACTCGTAGGACCTATTGGAGGGCTTTCAGTCAAGTCGAGGCACCTATTTAGCACGCTGTCCAGCTTAGAAGTAGTCCAGACTTTAATACCAAAGCTCAAAGCTTTGGAAATCAAGTCAAATCCTGATCCTATCAAAGCCTCTTCAGGTGCCCTTGGTACTGTTAGGAAACGCATACTATGATGTCATTGTGAGTTACCGGTTTTTAAATTTCATGGGGCTTCTGAAAGAGTGCCCCAGTTTAGTGGATAGGGCCCTTGATTTCGGGACATTTTCTTTCTCAGCATCCCGCTCAGCGGGCAGAGGTTGATTCGTAATAAGATGAGTTATTTGGTTGGAGAAAAAATCTTCAATAGTCTATAATTGAAACAGATCAACAGGGTAGGTTAGCGACACTCGATGCGTAGAGCTATGCAGCCACATACGCCGCCCAACTCCTGGATCCTAGCTTCAAGGGAGCCAACCGCACTTCGGTCCGGCTCTATATGGTCCATGTCAAGATGGAACGTCCATGATGGGAATGCACGACGATATTTATCCCTAAACTCGGCCTTTTGCTGCTCCTTCTCAGCCATCCTGCGCTCTCGCGCGGCTTGGCGCGTCACTTTGTCTTTGTCTGGGACGTCATCAAAGGCGGATGTGGTACGAACGCGTTTAGAACCTGCTGCTACGCCGTCCTCGGGTTCTGGAGACCTCGAGCGCTTTGAAGCAGGAGACTGAAGCAGCTGTGGAGGTCGGTGGGCCAAAGGACGGCGGAAAGCGGTGGCCATGAGCGTTGATGTAGTTGAACGCGCTTCGACAGTGGCGCGTTGACCCGACGTGATGTTGGAGCAAATACGTCAAAACAAGGATGTCCTCCAGACACAATCAGCCCGCAAATTCTCCTTCATATCTTTCCAAAGACCGGTTCACCGATTACCACTCCACGCTTTTCAAGCGTCTTACATGGGAAGGCTCTGTGCCACTGGAGATACGCGTAGACTCGAAGGAGCTTCCAGCGAATTCCGACCGTGGTCTTGAATGCTACTACATGCAAGCTCCTCGTGTCAGCTATCTCCCATTGCTCATGCCAGAGATTCGCAAATACCTGATGGATGTGGTATTTGACGATGCTGCTGGGAAGGTACTCAAAGAGGACGATTGGTGGTTCGAAACAGAAGAAGGAATCACGCTCAAATGGTGAATCTAATTTTCTCGATCTTCATCCCTGCTGAACGCGTGTTTCGAAGCATTTGAACTGACGCTGAATGCAGGCATTGGCCGATAGGTCTGATATACGACAATTACACTATATCATCCTCATTAAGAGCGATTGGCACGAATCCGACACCTTTAGTCACGCCGCTGCGTATAATCCTACACCTGGCGTCTCCACCGGCTGACAAGCTCTTGCTTAATCCAAGCGCAGAGGGTTGCAAACAATCTTTCATGGGTCAGTTGAAGGAAGCTGATTTTATCAGGTGGGGGAACACTAAACGAATGACGGGTCTACGCAAGGCCGACCAAGATGGGATGTGGGAGGGGATCAGAGAGCGTAATTTCCTTGGCTTTTTTCYGTGATCGATTCGCTAACATTACTCCCTGAAGATAATTTCGAAGAGTATTGGCGTGTAGCTTCCAAGGTGACTCCCACAGTAAGTCTGGTGCGCTCTCAGTCGCCGCCGCCACCGCCGCCGTCGAATTCTCTGCATTCCCGCCCTCCGTCCGCTGATCAAGGGGGTACGCCTGACAAAGATGGTGCATACAACGTTCGCAGTGTACCCGTCAGGTTATACCTACCAGATGGGCCTGTTATTCAGGACTTAGTCCCTCCACTCTTAGAAGACGGTTAGAGTCGTTACTTTTGTGGCTAGTTAAACTCCTAATGACGGCTCCTCCAGGCACTCCTCACAGCCTACAACATTATCTTTCTTTACATCTTCCTCTACTGTTCGGTCCAAATGCTGCCAATGTTTCTGTGAAGCGACAAAACACCCCAACAGACCAAACGTATGTTCTAATTCAAGGCGTTTCTGCGCCCTTGGAAGCGGAAATGGCATGGTTAGGAGCATGCATGGCCGGAGCGGATGGATGGGTTAATGTTTGCATTGGCGTGATAAAGGGCATCTGAATCTGAATTAGGCTAGATTCAGTTATATATCAAACTTGACGATCTGTTCCCTTCCACTACGATCAATTTTCACMAGGCGTTTCGCAACACAACCGTATATGATCCGGCTCGTACTTTGTCCACCACCACTTGCTCTAGTAGTAAGTTCTTCTTTTACTTTGTTCAGCGGCAAAGAGCAATGCGGTGCTAATAATAGAGTAAGTAAAAGATGAGCTGTTAAGATTTGCTGTGGCGTCGGCGGTGCCGTGGCCATAGTTGATAATGAGGTCTCGATCGCTGTTGAYGGAGATGCAGGGGATATGCGAGACTGCGACAAGAGCCTCAATCGTGCCCTATAAACGGAGGTTACACGATGATAGCGTGCATGGCTCGTGCATGAACTTACAAAATTTCCTTGGCGGAGGGCGAGTCCGTTGTGCTGCCAGAAGTGTCAAGTTGATGAATCGGACCTATGATATCTTGAGCTGATTGCCATAATCTCATCTGAGCTACTATTCAACGATCTGCTGTCTGCCTACCAAACCATGAACTCACAGCTATACGCTCTATCTCCTCGTTTAATTGTACTTTGTTATTAGATTCAGACGGCCTTTTGATCGCATCCGGGGGACTCGAATGCAATTGCTTCGGGTCGTCAAAATCTTCTGCTCCGTTAGCAGCCGCATTATCAATAACCTCTGCAATATCCTGCTGCTCATCAGCTCTTGTGTCCTCATCTTGATAAATCGTAGTTTGGCCAGCGTTGGATATGTGTCTATCTCCTTCATTGGATGGAGGGCCCATATTATGAGTTGCCATAGAAATGTTTGAAATATGGCTGAGATCCATAACCTCATCCATCAGATTGTCGGTGAAGTGCAAAGTTTTGGCGGCGGCGACAGGTGTGGGCTCTGGCTCAAGATCTGGTCGAGGATCAGATTCGGTGACCATTTGCTCCACTTGCGAGATCCTGTTTTCTCGCATAGGCCTACGTCGAGCCAGGGCCATTTCTTTCTGTAACCGTCAGGATAGTTATGGCAGATACATGAATAACTAACTCGTTGTTGGAGCTCTGCAATATGTGCCTTAATTTTGCTTGTTCGCTCTTCTTCACGCTCAATAAGCAACTTCAAAGGTGGCGCTTCTTCAGACTGTATCTGAAACAACAAGTTATGGAACGACGTGCAAAAAGACGATGATTATCTACTTGTTGAAGTGACTGAAGCAGGGTGCGTATGTTGTGGCGAACATCATTAAGCCGGTGCAAAATCAAACTGGCCTGAGAGCGGGCGCGTGGCATTGGCCGGATAGCATCGCTATGCCATGGTTCAAAAGAACACAAAGAACCCAAGGAAGGACGCTCACTATCTGTCTAAATATTTGATGGCAGCTTGTGCATAGATTTCAGGTTCGACTTGGTGCTTCGTGTGATCGTCGCGTCTCTGAATGGTGCGCCTGAGGGGTGTTGCATTTCCAAACTCGACGCGTGCGACCTGCGGTCTGGAAGCCTCATTGTCAGTGCCAGATGGATGCGAAGGGCCTATGAGCTGGAAGAGGCCGAGTTCTGAAGGATCAGCATCGCGTATGAGATCGCCGAGGTGGGTATCGAGGACAGCGCGAGTAAATGGCCCAGCAAGTGCACGCGTAAGGGCGGTATTGGCAGCGATTGTCTTGACGGCTTTGGAGGAACGAGCAAAGCGGTCAATCTGGTCAGAAAGCGAAGCCATTATCAGGGTTCTCAGGCTCAGACTTTGATTCCAACAACATCCGTCCGATGTGGGAGCCGCTGCCTCTCATCGTGTACGGGTATGCCATCCATCCCTTGACACCCTCCCGCAGAGAAACCCGTCTTCCGTCCCGCCATCGTCTCTCAACTGTCACCGAAGTATCGACAGAAAGCCATGTCGTCAACCGCGATGTCGTGTCGCTGGAGGTCGGCGACGAGGTCTACGCGTTTGAGAAATACACTCCCTCGGCAAGGGAACCCGTTGAAGGCGTCTGGTACAGAGGGCAAGTCTTGGACCCAACCTCCGCCCCTCTGCATGTCTAAAGTCCTCGCAGATATGTCGTCACCACAACGCGCCGTCCTTCCGTAAATTGGGCCGTGTCAGACTCATCCATTGGCTTACAATCTTCTATACGTGCAGAGGAACCACAGCAAGTTTTCATAGGCATTTTTCCTGCCTCCCATATTTTTATTCGCGACGAGTTGGCAGATGCCGAAGGTCGGCTTATGGACATAGCAGCAACTCTCAATGGCGCAAGTAATAACCTTGCCCCTGTTGCTGATGCTGCATCGCAACGGAAAGACAAGTCCGTCCTCGGCATGACCACAGTCAGAGAAGAGGATGAAGAATCCGCAACAAGATCAACGCGGCTTGTACTTCCTCCAGATAACACAGGGACGACCCGTGGCCTTGCCGTGTATTCCACCAGCATTCGATCTATGTCTCCAGCTGATTCCGGTGTCATAAAGCCTCTTCCACCTCGACCCTCATTGAAATCTGGTGATGATACTGCCTCTGGTATTGAGCAGCCTATTGTGGATGAAATCGCCTCCGCTCTCCGAGAATGGCAYATGCTGATGTTCCAATACTTAGCGAGGCGCGATTACAAACTATTCCACGCCGTTCGGGAGCATATAGAGGCTCTTCACCTGGGTCGTCGCCAGCTGCTTGCTCAAACCCTCAGTGCAGAAGAAACCAACAACCTACGACGCGAGTGCGTGGCGAGATTGGTATGCGCAAACATCGTACAAGGTTTAGACATCATCGTTCGGCACCCGTCGTGGGGTGGTCTCGTCACCGTGGATGTTGGATCTGATATCGAAAACCGAAACTGGGTCAGCGCCATTAAGATGTACACTATGCAGGTGACCTTGGCTTACCTCAATGTCATTCATGACTCTGGTAGGACTTTTTCAATCGATGTCAGTCCTATTGGGCCTTCGCCGACGTCAGCTCATTCAGCTTTCCCTGACTTGCTGGCTACGCATTCTAGAAGTCGGTCACGGTCTCATGGTCGTATTGATTTGCCCGACTCTGGTGGAGGTTTCAAGAACACTGCAAAGTTTTATCATGTATACCTCGACGTTCATGCGTCTGTCGCTTCACCCTGTTTGCCTGGCGAGACAGCAGAGCTCTTTTTCTCGCTCTACAGGAAGCAAGGGACTCAGTTCATCACCGAGGAGTTCTGCGTCATCTTAAACCATAATGGAGTCATGGCCCGCGACCCGTCTGGCCGCATTCGAACCTTTTTCACTGATCTAGTTCTTACTGATGTCCAGGATCCCATATACCTTGTCTGTCGCATCATTCGGAATGGCCCGCTGAAAGCCAGCAACAACGAAGCTCCTACCCGCGGCGAGTCCGTTCGCCCAGATAGCAACGCATCATTACAGCGGGCCAATACCTTAAGTCTTTCAGCTACTTCGCGAGCGAGCCAATCGAATGAGTCAACGCAACACGTCAGGAGACCGTTTGGTTGCGCGACTTTGGAACTATCGCAACTCAACAAGATGGTCGAAGAACAGCTGGACGTCTCGTCTTTGAAGGAGTGTACAATGCCAATATATGTCCCCACAAATGAGATATCATTCTCCATGATTCATCAAAATATTATCAATAAYAATGTCAAGGAATTTGAAAAGTCGTCAAGGTCAGTTGCAACTAGCATTTCATTCCAAACCTGGGCTAACTTGAATGGCAGAGCGGACATGTTGGCAGTATCAGTCAAAGTCTTTCGGGGTGATGCCCGAACAATAGTCCGCGAGAATCCTTCGCTGCTRCAGGATATACCTCATACGCTTCGTCTCGGTTTTCCTGACGTTGTATTCCCTGATGATGAACGCAACGAACTGTATATCAAACTTTGGAGTGGTGACTTCAGTCCGTCTCACAATGCTCCAAGCCGCCTTAGTGTTGCCAATCTTGCGAGAGTTCAGATGGGCCCAGCGACAAATAACGTGGAAGTGATTCTGGAAGTTAAAGACCGAGATGGAAATGTTGTGGAAGATGTCATATCTCAAGGCAGTGGTGAACCCCTAATGTCACAGTTTCGCTCTTTGGTCTTTCAGCGCTGTAATGAACCTACATACGGAGAGTTAATCAAGATTGTCCTTCCCTCCGATGATGTACCCGACTGGCATCTCTTCTTCACCTTTCGTCATCGCAACAATCGCGAACGCCTCCGTCCTCAGCCGGAGCAATCCGATAAGCCATTTGCCTTTGCGTTTCAACCCCTCTTCCCCGATGGAAAGTCCTTTGTTGAGGATGGCAGTCATACTTTGATCATGTTCAAGGCCGATAAATTGGGTTTTGTCACAACTGATGCATATCTTTCTTCGCCTCATTGCCTTCTAATGGGCACCAAAGCAGATCAAGTTGCTTTCCCTCCTGATCTACAACGCCTCATTCCACCATTGAAGGATACGTTGACAATTCGTTCGTCCCTATGCTCTACTAGGTTCACGCAAAACCATTTCTTGTTAAACTTACTTCGCTGGGAAAAGATCGAGGATAAAGATTTTCTTTCCATAATACTCACCAAATTTACGTTCGTCGGTGAAGGCGAAATTGTGAAATTTCTCCGCGATATCTTTGATTCATTATTTGGCATTCTTGTTTCCGTTCACAATCAAGGAGGAGAGATGGACAACCTTGTTTTTAATGCGCTGGTCACCGTCCTTGGCATTGTACAAGATCGTCGCTTCAGCAATTTCCAGCCAGTACTGGACGTCTATATAGAAAGGCACTTTACTTGCGCAGCTGCTGCATCGCACATTATCCGTTCAATGAATCGTCTGCTTGCTGACCCTACTGCTGCCGACGCTGCATCGCCCCTCCGTTCAGCCCTGAAGGTGTGGCACTATATTTTTCAATTCATTTCTCGTTCCCGGGAACTTCAGAAGGCGAAGGAAGTCGGTATGGGAAGTGGCACTACCGCTGAGCATCTCGAGATGACATTCAAGCGCGAACTGCGTTCCCATCTCTCGGAGGTGACGAGGATGATGTCCACAACTTCTCCTGCATCTATTATAGGCACCCAGACAATTGCCCTTCAGCACTTCACATCCATTCTACCTGAACTGGCCAAAATGTTTTCCACTGTAGAACTCGTTTCCTTTACCACTTCATTCGCTAATGCTGTGACTGGTGCTAAAGGCAAACTCGTCATCTGGAAGCTTTTGATGTATCTTCAGGTTGTGAAAGGTTTCCTATTCGATAATTCCCAGTCACGACCACTTTTGGTTGAAGCTGTAGTGATATGGATCAAGCCTCACTTCGGACGTTATGATGAATACGTCCATACCTCATCGAACGACTCTGAAAGTGCTCGCGATGCCATGCGTGTAGCATGGCTGGAGAGCATACGGCTTTGCGTTACCATTATAGCTATCATGCTAGACAAACTGCAGCAGAAGTTGGTTGACCGAGAAGTAATTGGAGATCGTCACGCCTTTCGTCAGGAACAAGATAACATGGAAAACTTGCTCTCACTTTTTCCTAGGTATGATGCTTGCAGCTTATTCTTGGGAGAAGTTTTCTAATTCTACGTTATCTAGGCTATTAGAATCCTACAGAGAATTCAATAGCCCTGTTATGCGAAAAGCGATAGAACGTCACAAAAGTGTCATCACCACTATAACTTCAATTCCTGTGACCTTTCCCGACTCATATCCTTTTTCTCTGCAATCACATCCGCCAGATATCCAGAGGCTGCCGGGTATTTCCTCCGATAGTGAACAACTGTTCAACGCAGGTCTTGGAGAAACGGCCGTTGTGCTTCTTGTTTTAATACTATGCTCTCCGACGCAGCATATTTTGGAATTTTTTCAATCGAGTCTAGATATCGAAGGCCGAGAGCGCTTCGTTGCATCTTTAGGACAGTTGTTCAAGGTCGCAACGTCTATTCTACACAATGACGCATTTTCGAAGACATGGCTCAACGTTAATATTCTAGCGCACAAGGTTTTAATCAAATTAATGGAGCCTATTGGACGGATTCTGCAGAAAGAGTTTATACCGCCTAAAGACTCAGAATCACAGTTCAATGCCATTCTTTGGAAGGAATGTTTTTACATGCTACTCACCCTCTTGTCGTCAGATCAGCTTGTGATCGAGGAATTTAGCCCCCAGGCAAGTATGGAACTGGCTGTCAGACTGCTCGGTATTGAAGACTATCCCTAGAAACGCAGGGCAGTGTGGCGCCTTGCTGGCGATGTGCGTGGAGAAGGTGCAACCATCCTATTAAGCCTTTGGCAATCCTTAGGGTGGTTCGACATCACTTCGACTAATAACGACGTCCCGATAAAATATGGAGTAAGCTTCCGGGATCGCAATCTACACTGTGCTTATCATTGGCAGGGGTATCAACCTTACCTGCATTCTCTTGTGGGCCAGGTTGTCAATCTCTGCCTGAGCCACCATGATCAGCTACGAAGTAACGCGGTGCAAATTCTTTATAGCATGATCATTTCTGACTTTCACCAATCCGGTCACTTCGATGGCATTGAACATGAGCTTGTGACTAAACTGGATAGTTTGTTCATGTCAGACAGCAAAGGTGATGACATCTCCAGAGTTTTCTTCATTGGACAACTTCGCCATCTGTTCGACACAATGAACGTCGATGAACGACTCCGGGACCGTGTTTCCAATTTTCTGGACTCCGTTGACCTGTTCCTCGACTTATTACTCAGCGTCCGTGCTTTACCGGAGGGCGAAGAATATGCGGATGATCGCGTCATAGCGACAGTGAGCTTGGGTCTTCATCGCTAGTTTTATATTCACTATCGCATCTAGTTAAGGTTGATGAACTTTATCCGGCGTATTGGGCGCGACGAAATATACATCAAATACGTGCATCAACTCGTGGATGTAAGCAGCGCTACACAAACGTGATCCAGTCTGACCTTTTCAATACTATCAGATGCATCTTCAATCTCAGAATTACGTCGAAGCTGCTCTCACCCTGAAATTGCACTCGGATTTGCATGAATGGGATTTGAACTCGTTCGTTCCACCAATGGAAGATCTTAGTTTACCACAACAATCTCAATTTCACCGCAAAGAGACGCTCTGCCTTCTCATCCTGGATTACCTTGGTGTGATCTCTTGATGTTCTAGCCAACGAGAGTCCCACTGAGTTTCTTGCGCAGGCAAGGGCAAAGCTTGGGAGAAGGCCATCGAAATCTGTAGAGAGTTGGCATACCAACATGCAGAAGTCACCTTTAACTAGTACGTRTTTTCTTATCTTACTACTACTACGGTGTATCGATTCATGTACAGTGGACGCCTGTCTGAGATTTTAAGGCATGAAGCAACACTACTAGAACATATAGTCTCGGATCAACGATACTATCCCGACTATTATCGTGTTGCGTTTTACGGGAATTTTCCAACGGCCATCAGAGACAAGAAATTTATCGTGAGTAGGGATGCTCGTATTATTCGGTGACGCTGATCCATTTCACCAGTACCGAGGTTATGAGTGGGAGAAATATAACGCCTTCTGCGAAAGAATGCTCAGCAAACACCCCAGTGCGCAAATTCTTAAGACTGCAGGAGATCCACCTGTGGATGTCCGATTCGGACATGATCAATACATTCAATGYACGGCTGTTATACCTGTGCCTGATCATAATCTCCCGATTTTCTCCAACCCCGATGTTCCACTGGCCATTCGTTCATACTACGAGCATTGGTAAGAAAGCGTACCAGTMAGACCATATCAATCGTTAAAATGTTTATAAAGTGGCATCAATCTATTCTGTTCATCGCGACAGGTGAAGAAGATAGCTCGAGACGGTTTTGAAGAGATATGGACAGAAAAAACTTACTTTACGACAGAAGAACCATTCCCAACAGTCCTCCGTCGCTCCGAGATCTTGACCATGGACGTGGTCGAAACATCCCCTCTTGAGAATGCCCTCAATGAAGTGGAAGAAAAAATAAAAGAATTGACAAGTCTGAAGGCCAAATATGATGCCTTGGCAAAAACTTCACAACCCGTTTCTACCAATGCCTTGGCGATGTCTCTGAACAGCGTAGTTGATGCTCCCCTCAACGCTGGGATAGCTTCCTATCGTCACATTTTCTTTGACCAGTCATACGTTACTCGCTTTCCGGAAAGAGTGGATATGGTTGAGAAGTTGCGAATCGCAATAGACAATCAAGTACGCATCCCAGCATTTTGAAGCTACTGATAATAACTTCCGCTGCAAGGTCCGTACCATTGATAGCTGCCTTAAATTACACGGTCATCTATGTCCCCCGGAATTCGTACAATTCCATGCAACGCTAGAAAAATTTTTCAAAAAGAATTTCCGAGAGGAAATCAAGCGCCTGGCTATGGATGGAACATCATACACAGATACCATCTCCCCCACCCTACCATCACATAATGCAACTTCTGACTACGAACAATCCGTGCAAAGGAGCACATCTTCGTCTTCCACCGGTCGACCTACACCTATGATACCGCCGCTCAACCTCGGTCACTCAGTAATGTCCCCGTCGCTGATAGGACCCCCATCACCCTCAAGTACTGATGTAACAACGCCCCCGGCAAAGCAGACTATCCTTCAAAGGCATCTCGCTCACCTTGCACGTCATGGTATTAACGGCGTGGCTTCAGGACCAGAAAACGCCGCCAGCGACTCCTCCGTGGAGTCACCCCGTGCGTCGCTCGTACATGTAGGTAATTCCATCTCGACTCCTCAGATATCCGGTACTTCAGGCGCAGCTTCGACCATTGGAAGTATTGGCTCTTTTAGTTCGCTGAAGGGGAGACTTTCGAGATTCGGGAGTCTCAACTTTGCACGTCGCAGTACAACGCGCTCTTGATGCTGATTGTTTGTAGTGTAACACCACCTTTTTTTTGCCTATCTAAGTTATTAGTACCTATTACTTAATTGGTTTGGACTGCTTTGCTCTTGAAATCGACACCCCATCCTAACTCGAAAGATGTCGTTCGTAAAAGCCAAGTTGCGACTTGCAAGAGATGCCTTAGACAAGAAGGATTATACGAAAGCCAAAGAAGCGGCATCCGAAGTTCTTGACTATGAAATAAGCAATTACCATGCGTAAGTTCGTAGCACTGAGGCCAATATATCATCTCCTAGAATCCTTTAAGCCACGTCTTCTTTGGCTTGGCTTCCCTCGAACTGGGCGAATATAATGAAAGTGAACAAGTACAAGAAACTTAACAATAACCTAGAGCATGGCTTACTGATTTGCAAGGCCTACCTCAAAGCTATCGAAACCCAGCAAAACCAACCACTAGCATGGCAGGCACGTATCAATATCGTCATACACGCTGCGTAACTGAGTGACGGCAGGCCTTATCTAGGCTGTACGAGCGGACAGAACGATGGTCTGCGTACGTCAAGTCCCTGTACAAGCTGATGGATATTCAATACTCCCTGTATGATCATCACGAGGTCTCGTATACATAACAACTCAGATCTGTTATTAGCAACGATGCAGCGAAATGCGGCGAGACAATGCAGASAATAATTGATGTGTGCAGGAGGCATTGCGATCGTTCGGAAGTAAGGCTCGTCAGCTCCCCTGATCTACATCTCACAGGTGCATAGCTTGTCGATGCCTTATGTCATTTACTACCCCGTTCCCGCTTCTACGATCTTCTGTCAACGTTACCGGAGCCTGATAACTCTTCTCCATCGGCCCCCACGACCCTCYTTGTCCAAAGAGCCATCTATGAATCGCTCGCAGTCCTCGAAGAAATAATCTCTCTCATTGAATCCCACGAGGACGACGTGATAAAAAAGGAAATTCAGAAGAGAAGAACTCGCCTAGGAGCCCCTAATTTGGAACAACTTCAGAAATTAGTTGGCCAAGAAGTATGGAGTTCATCTCGAGTACGCATGTAGTTATTGCAACCATATCCTCATCTCTGATAAGCACRTAGCTTCCAGAAMTATATAMTGAAATTATGAATCACCCTGGCGCCTCCGATGATTTACGCCGCGATGCGGAATCAAAGCTTCTAAGATACAANTATCGGTATTTACGTTCGTTACCAAGTGACAACACGTCCATCGAGGCTAAAGAGCGAGTTTTACGAGATGTAAACGAACTCGTCAGAAGCGCTATACTACTAAAGATTCCTGATGAGTTGGCCTGGAATTTGTCGCTCGAGCATCAAGATTCTGAATCAATTGGTGAGCGCCTCAATCATTTCCATCTTTGTTTATTGATCTACTTTAGCAACGTGTGATCGACAGCTGATCCGGGACTTCGTGAAGTTATTTCCAAATCTTCCCGTCGCACAATGTTTGAACCACTTCTTCTTATACGTGGGATYGAGATTACTTGATGTTGACGAACAACATGGTTTTGAAGAGTTAGGGACGGAGGAGTGTTATAATTCGATCCTGGTAAGTAATTTACCTGTCGAAGATGTCATTTTTCCATTCCCTGTTCAGCTTGCACACTCTGAAGCACCGGACCATATTCTTGCCAACCGAGCTTTGGCAGAAATTTATCTGAAGGAGTTGGACTATGAGAATGCCATAAAAGTCGCTGACAACACATTGGCCTTATTGAAACGAAGAGAAGGAGAGACGGGCGTCAGATTTCCTAGGTAAATAGACCTTGCTCCWATAAGACGTTTCTTATATCTGACTTCGAAGAGCGAGGACAGGAATGAAGGCAATTAAAGCTACAAGCCTGGTTCACCTTTATCCCCCAAAACACCATGGACTTGCATCCCTCATAATAGAGGATGTGTTATCCTTGCATCCAGACAACACGTCCTGTTTGCTGGGCCGAGCGTTTATATTAGAGACCTCAGAAAAATGGGAGAAAGCCAGGGCTCATTTTTTACGTGTCGCAAGTCTACTATTGGAAGATGAATTTGATAGATTGCGTTCAATAGAGGAGGCAGCTTGGTGTCAATTCCAGGGCGGACAGCATGAAGAGGGATTATCTTCGTTAAGGCAAGCCCTCGCTTTGTTAAATGACCTTCCTGGCCGAGAGTCGGACCGTGCAAGGTGCTTGTGGAAGTTAGGACAATGCCAGTGGAGCATGGATGGTACGTTGTGGTGKATTATAGTATGAGTGTCGACTGACTCCACCAAGCTGGCAGTCGGCAGGGATCTTACCGCTGTTTCATTGCGAGCCTCAAACAAGACCCTGCTTACGCTCCTGCGTACACATCACTGGGCATATACTATGCAGAGAATACGCCCCCGGACCCGATTCGTGCCTCTAAATGTTTTCAGAAGGCTTTTGAACTGGATTCGCGCGAGGCCGAAGCGGCCAGAAGGCTTGCGGAAGGTTTCGCGGAGGACCAGGAATGGGACCTTGTAGAGGTTGTAGCACGCAGGACCATTGAAGGGGAAGGCGGTTTAAGCGGTGCCTTGCAACTTCAGTCATCTGACGATCCATCACGACCGACAAACTCTTGGGCATGGAAAGCAATTGGAATCGTAGAACTCGTGCGTGTATCACAACTCTTAGGGGTACTTGGCTGAAGATAACAGAGTCACGGACAACATGTAGAAGCTATCAAAGCTTTYCAAACGTCTCTGATCACAAACGTGAACGATGGTTCCCTGTGGCTCAGACTGGGAGAGGCTTACAGCAAGGCCGGACGACACGCGGCCGCTCTGAAAGCGTTTCACAAGGCAAAAGAACTCAAYCCAGATGACTGGTTATGTTCTTATTTCATTTCCGAGGTAAAGCGACAAATGGGAGAATTTCAAGAAGCCATTGGGATATGTATGGACATTCTATCTAAACATCCTGACGAACCGGTGGTACAGGTGTCTCTCATACAGTCACACTTTAATCTGGGACGTATTGAACAGTCAGAAGGCTTTCAAGAAAGAGCTGAACAGTCATTTTTGATGGCGATAAGACTGGCCCTGAAAATCCTCCGCGGCGAGCCTGGTGCTCGGATGGTCATTAGCTGGAAACTGCTTGCGGACACACTCTTCTACTTGTCAAGGCAGGGGAAATATAGYAATGACATGGCCATCCGCGATGCTCTTAGGGAAGTCATTGACGAGTTTAGCTTGAGCAGAGAGGACGACCTGACTACTGTTGTGCTCCAACCAAATATCACTGGTGAATCACCTGTGAACGGGAGACAGGTGCTCGCAGGAGCAATGATGGTATACCGCTACCGTCTCTCCATGGCTTTACCTGGTATTGTTAGTAATAGTCACTTGTATGATCTTGGCGTTGGGCTTCAGGTGTGGGCATCTGAAACAGGAAACGCATCTGAAGAGGTTGCTGCCAAGATCACGTCATACCTAAGGCAAGCATTGCAAGAGAATCTTCGTGATGCGTCGACTTGGGCAGCTTTGGGAACATTCTATTTTCTCAATCATGCAAAATTGGCACAACATGCTTATGTAACTGCGCTGGAGATCGACTCAAAGGTGAGTCAAACATGTGTGCGAAAATGCCTGGCTCAAGGTTCGCAGAATGTGGTCAACTGGAACAACCTTGGCTTTCTCTACCTTCGTCACAGTGATTACGAGTTAGCCAGCGAATCATTCACTCGGGCACAAACACTGGACCCTGATAACGTRGTTTCTTGGATCGGACAGGCTTTACTGCGTTCTACAACAGGGCTCGAGTCCGAAGCACAAGAGCTGCTTGGGTATGCCATCACGTTAAACCCAACAAAGGTATGAGAAATATTTGGAGTATCACAAGTTAGCTAAACATATGCAGCCGGAAGCCGGTTTGCGATTCGCCCACGGCACATTTCAGAAACATTCCACTTCACAGGATCCATCTTCACACCATTTAATTTCAGCATTTTTTGCGCTCCATAACTACTGCTCACGTTCGCCTGGAGATGCATTTGCATGCCATCTGTTTGGGCTAGTGAACGAGAGCCTCGAAAAATTGGAGTTGGCAGAAAGACTAGTAGGAAAATCAACCAGCTTGTTGGAGGCCGAATATGAGGATACGGAAGACCCAATAATTGAACGGCAGTTCGCATTAGCTAACTCCAATTTGGCGCGCTTACGCTTGGCAAGGCAAGATTTGACAGGCGCAACCGACTCGTTTCAAAGTGTCCTTGGTCTGTTGACGGGAGATGATGACGCACTTACCGTCAAGCTGCGAATTCATGCTCATCTAGGTCTCGGTTTAGCCAAATTCTTAAGCGCGGAGATAGACTCGGCGCTTGAATCGTTTCAATTAGCCCTGGACTATGCACGAGACGATCTCCTGATGAGAAGTCACGCGATTGTTCTGCTTTCCCAGGCAATGTGGACGGTCGGCGAAGATTCAAGAGAAACTGCAAAATCTCAGCTTCTTCAATGGTGTGTTTGGTTTTCCTCCGCTATATGACATTCTATTGATGTTACAACGATACAAGCATTGCAGCTGATCCGATGAACCTGACAGCTATTAAGACTCTCACAGCCATGGGTATCCTTTCAGATGACGAGAACTTGATCGACGCCGCTCTGGCCGAGCTTCTCGACATGCCGGCCGAACAGCGACAAGAACTAGACCCCTCCGATGATGTTGATTATTTGTTAATACATTATAACCTGGGAAAAGTGAGTCTCCAACAACAGTTTGATTAGTCTTCTAAAAGAGACCGTATTTAAAAAGGGTGATTTAAAAAAGGCTCTCATGTTTGCCCAGAGTGCTCTATACAAAATGCCTTCCAACATGAAATATCGAATCGAGCTTGCCACTATGATGATTCAATACGAGGCTTCTCAGAAAGTTATTGCTCTCTTGTCGAGTTATAATGATGTCCCTCAAGATCCACAGCTGCTGTCGGAAAGGCAGTGCCTCCTTGCAGTTGCGTATGCTCTAGGTGATTCGGCTGACGGGATGCGGCTTGCGCTGAGTTGCGCTCAGAAGGCGATCATGGTATTGCCTTACAGCACAAGATCTTGGCAGACACTGGGATTCGTACGATCGCAGGCAGCCTCGTATCTACAGTCTATTTCTATGCAGGTGTAGACGAAGATATTACGGGTTCTAAGAGGYGAATTAATGTTATCGATGTCTTGATATAACAAGCGAGAGCCGGCGGGATAACGATGCTTCAGCATTCGTATCCTTGACAGACTCCAGCCACCATTTAAGGAGCGACTGTTTAGTTTTCAAAGACAGCCCCTGTACAATACTAGAATGGCGGTGAACATATGTCGTAGTACATGTTCAAATCACTTACATCCCACGTTCCTCCAAAGCTTCATCTAGATCTTTTTCGGAAAATGAGAGTTTATCATGAAGTAGAAATTGATCGTCCTCGGCTATAAAGGATAGATGCTTTCGAATACGGCGTATACGTAGGATATCTATGCCAAAGGTAGATAATCTCAGAATGCTTCGATCATGGGGGTTAGATAGACTGCCACATGTATACATGACAATAACATACCCGCAAATGGCCTCAGGCGCCGGAGACTGACGGAGGGCTTCRAAGTGCAGTTGCCCTATTGAATTCTCCAACTTGCGTAGCTGGGCGAATAAAGGCCTATATGTGACCGAGAAAGCAAGCGCTTTCTCCGTTTTCTTCTCTTGGATGCGCGCGCGTTGCGACGGGAGTATGCACGTTGAGGGGAGGAGAGATGGCACGTAGATTGCGATGAGTGGAATTACTTCTTCCAGTAATAGTGCAAAGACAATGAAAGGAATGACTCTGTAAACATGGTAAAGCAACGTCAGTCATATTCAAGGACACTCACTTGCGAATGTCGTCCTTCTGTAAAACAATTRAGCGGTATTCTGATCTGGTCAATGGGCTACCCCCCGCTCTGACCCTGTCCTGAATTATTGAAAGGTCCTTTCTCCGAATAAAAATAAGTTTGACACCACGGTAGTAAAATTTCTGCGGCAATGTCAAGCAAAGGGCAGAGGGTACAAAAATGAGTGGTGCGCACGGTAAGCTGAATGGCTTTGTGTAATGTCCTTCTGAACCAGTTGGCATTTGGTGGCGGAGGAGGGAGTATGCCGTGCGTTTCCGCTTCCTCGATGTCACGTTTGCTAGCTTCCTTGGCTGAGGCTAAAGAGGGGGCCGAGGGAGGTTGCGGCAACGGAACGGTGGCTTTCGTTGGCGCATGCGTCAAAGACAAAGTCGAGTTCTTAGGCTTTACAGGCCCGGGCCTGAAATCAATTTTGACTTTGCGATGAGGAGCAGGTTGTGATGGCGAAGACGATGATACCGGCTTTGACGCCGAGGAATTTTCGCTTGTTTCGGGGACGGTTGAGACGAGGCGCACAGAGTAATGCCAATCTACGCGGCGAACCGAGAGCACTGATCTATATACACGGAAGTTAGGCGAAAAGTGCGTGCAGAGCTTGCACAAACCTCTGTACTGCTACATTTCTTGACAATGACCGTAACATCCTCTGAGCAAATGCGTCACTAGTCACGCGTGACATTTCGAAGTGGTGGAGCGAACACAGATGTCGTGATATGATACTTGGGATTCAGACAATTGGYGCGGTGTCTAATCTGTCTGATGTGCTCTTCACTGGTCTTAGACGCGGGACGCCGTCTCGGGACGGTCAGATGTGGCCATTCCAATCGCTCGGCGATCGCATATTCCAGCCGTGACCGTCACGCGCGCAGAATTATGCAGGCCGAATCCACTGCGCAACTGTTGGGTCAGATACAGTCCCTCTCAGATCTCCACAGCCAGCTCCAATCCCTGCGCCACATCCCACGTATTCTCCTCAAGTTGCCCGCTTTTTCCAGCCTTGTCCCGCCCTCCACTCCCACTCTCCGCTCCCAGTTTCAGCAATTAAATGAAATTGCCCAAATCCTTCGCTCTCATCCCGTCCAACACGCTCTTCGTTCAGCGCATGATAGCTTTGTCAACGATCCCTCTGAGCTTGCTCCAAATCTCCGGCGTGACGGCAGAAAGCGCAGGTTTGTCGGTTCCCTCTCGCCACAACAGTCTGACCATCGCCAGCAGACGTGTGCACGCTCCCGAATCTCCCCAGCCATACTTTCCCCAGGAACAAAGAAGATCTCCCGTGTTCCCTCCCGATAGTGCAGCACACGAGCCGATAAATGCCGACACTCTGGTTGATTATATACGTGACTTCAATGAGAAGCATCAATCCAAACTCCATATTTGGGCTCATGTTCCTCGCCAGGATGCCCTAGATCCTCCCGTAACTCTGCGCTTCTCCATTCCCGACGTTCTCCTTGCTTTTCTCTCTCTGGTTTATAGCCAGGTAGACCAAAGTGTGATCGTCGAAACCATATCTATTTTTGGTCCCAGAGAAAAGGTATGACGCGCTAGCTGGTCTCCGCCCTTCATTGACCCGGCGCACAGAAGGCACCACATGCACAGTCAGACTTCATGGTTTACAAATGTCTAACTCAACAGATAGGCAAGGTGCTGCAATTACGGACCCAACTACCTCTGCAATGCATAGTGGTACGTGGTGCGGCTATATTCGCATAAATAAGGGGTTGAGATGCCTCCTAAGGAACTACTAGGATCATACAGCGGCCTGTTTATCGAGAGGTGTACCGTATGTGAGCGAGTGCTATCGGCGGAGGGCCATATCCCCCCGGTAGTTAGACTATGGACTCTCGACGATAAAGATGGYAGTGGGAAATGGGAGCCTAGGCATATCACGTGTCGACAAACCAATTTCCACTATCTGCAATAGAATCGGGGCCCCAACTGATTACGGTGCGAATTTTAAATACCCACGCATGCGATCGAGGCTTTCGATCAATGCGGCCTGTGGCTGAATCAGATGTACGTTCTAGGAACTAAAGCCAAGGCGAGTGTATCCTTAGAGGGACGAAAAAATCACCGCGCCGAGTTACGTGCCCACTTGGCCTTGAACCGGCACTGGCTGTTGGGCGCATAAGATGCCGCCCCTGTTGGTGTGATCGGATGGTCCGGAGACAAATCGTGACTCTGGAATACGATGGCTCCTTTATGACACTCTTTCCGCATTTCTGGAATCTATCTCGTCTCCTCTCCACAAATAAAGCTTTGCCTATTTTTCACATATCACTCTCCCGCTCCTGCATTTATCAACTCACGACCCCTGTCGCTCTTTCATCTCGTTCACAGACCACCGCGGACCCATTCAGTAACTACGTGCCTTTTAACTGAGGCACGTTCTGTCGTTTCGTGCTTCTGAATGACCATGTTAACCTCCCGTCGTCCTCGCAGTTTTGGCGTCATGGCGGCATCGCGCTTCCTTTCCGCGGGTCACCCTACTCGCGATTCTGACTTTTCTCTGTTCAGCGTTTCCAACCCGCCGAGTCCCATCGTCTCGCCCAAAGGCATAATCCATGTTTTGGGGTATACCCCGAAGGAGGGGGAGCGCGGCGTACCTATTACTGTTCGCATACATTTTCGCTGCGATCTACCCGAGCCTATATATGTACGCCTTCTTGTCGGTCACAAGCCCGTGCCCACCAAGGTCCGCGAGGTCTCCGGCTCCGTATATGGGCGTTGGCAGCTCGACGCGGCCGCCCCATCTTATGATGAGGAAAAAGCTTTTACAAAAGTCCTGCTGTCGGTACAAGCACTGAACGACGACGGCGCCGTCGTCGATGCCGTGACTTTCGGCGACTTTTCGTATTGGGCGCCATGTACGTGCTTCGTCTATTCTCGGCTGGCTTTCTAATGCTATTAATTAGCCTGCTCCCCGAGGACTTATGAATGTACTATACAGGGCTCTGGGTCGGGCACGAATGCACTTAGCCAGAAGCCTCACCTTAGGAGGCGCCTTACGTCCGAAGGACAACTCCGTAGTACCGCCACCTCTGACCGCACTGAGTCTCCAAAGCCGGTTCAGCAGCAAGTGCGATTGCACCGCCGCATGAAGACCCAGTCCTTGATGCGCACCAAGACTGGCGCAGCCGGGGAATTAGGGGAAGAGCTGTATGCGCAAACCCCCATCCTCGAACTTGCTACCAATCTCAGTACCATATGCCTCGACTGGACACAGGCCGAAGTTCAAGCAGGTCGTCGACTTGTGCGGTTTGGAAAAGTGCAGGATGGTCGTCGCCTCATAGTGACATGTGAACCTATCTCACAGGACGAATATTGCGAGCANTATCGAGAAGACTCGAAGATGTGTTTTGTCACATCTGTGGACGTCATATATTTGTTAGAACGTCTTACAAATGGGGAATTTCCCGTGGAGGAGAAGAACAGAATCAGAAGAAACCTTGAGGGACTTCGTCCTACAACCGTGTCTAAACACAAACCCGGATTTGAAGACTTTTTCCAGCGCATCATGGAATTTCCCGACCCGAAGCCACGGAATATTGAGAAAGATCTCAAGGTCTTCAAGTGGAATTTGTTGGGGCAAGCACTTGAAAAGATTTTATCTAAATATGTGAGGCGGAATCCTCGTCTTTAAACGTTCTTGGATTAACTGTTGACTGTAGTCTATATATACTACGGCGGTGGCAGAAACTGCGGACTCGGTTCCGCCCGATACACCGCTGTCGGAGATCTCGGATCCCGTCGTGCACCATTTGCCTTATTCACCGGCGGATAGCCTGGAGCACGTCTACCGCGAAACGAACGCAGCCATGAAGGCGGAGAGCGCGACAGACGACGGGCAAATTCTATCCGAAGAGACAGATACACAAGGGTCTATCCTTGAAGCTAACCCCAGTTCATCCCAACTTGCATACCCTATATATGACACCGACATTCATACTGTCCGCGCGGTCGATCCGGAGACAGCAGGTGTATGGTGTGCAGATTACAAGGTTGGGATGATTGGCACCGATAATTATGGGGTTATGGGGTATGATATGGAGCAAATTACATCGCCAGGTAACTTTGCAGACGGCGCAGGATACGACATGGGATCTTACGACCTTCCATTTCCTGACATCTCTGAGCAAACGATAAACGGTATTTCGGAATGTTACATGTAAGCATACGACTTTTTTTCCCTCGTTGGGCATTTTCTGGTTTTTTCGGACTTCGGTGTTGTACATATATGGTGTTCGCGCAACTAGTATATAGGATATGCATTACTGGTAAACAATTGAATCTGTATCGAATACACAATAACGTTGCCTTAAATATTCCACATATTCCACCAGGAATTTAACTTGCTCGTACGTCTCGACGGCCTTCGCGCTCCTTCTAGATCTCACTATTCCTATCACTCGACGCAAATATTGTAGTACTTGATGGGTATGTCCAATGCTTTCCGTGGCAGATGATATCATGTCTGGTACATGACAGTCGTCGCACAGGGTTTGGTCCATTTCTCGGATCCACCCGCAGAGCCCAAGCCTGATGAGCCAGCAGCAGGCCACCACTCCAGCCCGACCGACACCGCCGCGACAGTGGACAAGGACTGGCGTTCCGTGTAAAGTATAATTGTTTATGACGGTCAACAACACATCATCCAGTGAGGCGGGGTCAAGTGGAGCAAGACCCTCGGGCATTGGTAGTCTGGTAGATGCTTAGCATAGAAACTTTTTGATTTAGAAAGACTCCACCTCGAAATGTCAATACCAATATTACATGCAGAGGTTTGGTAATTTGACCACGGTATCCCTAGAAAGGACAGTTCTTCGTCATCCAAGCAGCTTGGCGGTCGTTTGAGAGGCGTCTGGGGGAGGGTGAACAGCGAAGACGCACCAGACAATGCAGCCTACGCCTAGATCTTTAATTCTCTTCAGGTCAATATCAACGTCTCTACATACACCGCTTCGGCCACTTGTAAAACCGTCCAACCTCACTGACGGGGTAATTAATTGGCACCAGCGTCAGGACAGTGCATGCACACCTTTTTTCCCAGGACAGGATGATAGGAAAAGATTGCCCATGAGACCCGAGTGGAAGAAAACGCGCTTCGCAGCGATGTCCATGATATCGGCGCCAGGTTGTTCAGGCACATTGGGGTCTATGGACTCGAGGCAAGGACGACCACTGCGACCATGGCAAGTCAAAAGATGGTCCAGAGTGAAAGAAACGGGAATACTGAAGAGAGTTGGCGCTGTAGACAGAGAGAGGGCCGAAGAGATAAGGGATATCAAGTCCGGTGGTATAATGGGGGATATGCTGTGGGACTAGTCAGCTGGAGCTGTTGGTGGGGAGAGCTTACTTGAGGGGATGRGAGACGGAGGTCTTGATAGAGGGGTGGAGGGCCAGGCCGGCATGCATGGGCTCAAGGATGGCGGCGGACAGGCGGGACTGGAGAGCGGACAGGTCGTCGGGGGACTGCGGACCGGCGGGACCAAAGAGGGGAACATGGGGCTGGGCCGCGGGCGTACACAGCCACCAGACGGGGGTGTGCTGGGTGCGGGCTTGGCGGAGAAGGAGGCGGCGGAAGAGATCGGGGGTGTGGACGGAGAGCGGGGCGTAGGGCACGGGGGCGCCTGGGCGAGATGAGGGCGGCAGGGCGTAGGGGCGAGCGACGCACCGTTTGGGCCGAACTTGAGGCGGTTGTATGCGCTACGGTGGTGCTGCGACGCAAGCGCGGCCAGCTGAGGGCGCGTTGCCTGATCGAGGAGCAAAGGCATCCCGCCGCGCACGTGCTTCCAGGACTCACCTCCCACCACGATCCTTTCCATGGCCCCTCCTTTCCGTCCCTCCGACGTCCCCATCCCTACTTCCCGCCCTCCGCCGCCCGTCTCTGCCGCCACCATCCGCCGTGCCAAGACCCTCACCCGCCCGGAGCGCGGCGTCGCCCCCGTTCCCCTCGTCGGCCCCGCCCACGCCTCCAGTCCCTCCAGCGACCACCATGGCTCCTCGGCCTGGAACATCTTCTCTCGCATCATCACCTTCTGGGCCCCAGGCTTTCTGCTCGCTTCCCTCGGCGGCATGAAGGACTCCCTGGTCAGGCAGGCCTGGCGCGAAAAACTCGCTCTTTGCTTCATAATCGCCATCCTTTGCACCGCCGTGGGCTTTGCGACCGTCGGCTTTCAGACGCTCCTCTGTCCCCAGAACAGCAGCACAGACAGACACTTTATCAGCGTCGGTTCAACATCAAACACCCTTGGTATCCAGGGCGTTATCTACAACATAACCCACGCAAAGTCCACGGCCCAGGTCGATTTTTCCGCTTTGGCCCAACAGCAGTCGGGACAGGATATCACCACTTATTTTCAGAGGGATGCTTCCCAATTTACTGCCTGCAACCATCTGTCATTTCATGTCGCAGTCGACTCCCCATGCTCATCAACTACCTCATGTCCACTTCCCCCCATCAATGCATCTTCAACGTTCTCCTCTCTCTCGTTGATCAGGACGAATTTTCTCTCTGGATACTCTTGGGATCAGGTTGCACAGCTTAAATATTACTTTGTCATAGACGGTGCCGTTCTCAATATGCGCCCATACATGGCACTGCATCCACAACCCGTGCTTGGAGATGGTGTTGATACTGCTCTTCGTACCGTGTTCCACTCAACCACCTACGGCAGCGACGCCACCCGGTTGTTTTACAGTCATTCAGATCTCGTCTCAGCGGTCCCCTGCATCAAACAGCGCTACTATGCTGGTAACATCGACAAAATAACCCCAGGTTGCTTTGTTTCAAACATGTTTCTTTATATCGGCCTGGTCGTGATTCTTGGTCTAGTTATGGTCCGATTCGTTATGGCTTGCGTTTTCAACTGGTTCTTGTCGGAACGACTGGCAGGACCACCGACAAGCCAGGATTTGAATCGTTCTGCTATCAGTCCTGCTGTGTTGCCAGGAGGTGCAAACGTTTCCATAGACAATAAGAACGGGACGGCACCGTGGGCTCGCAACGGTACCAAAAAGATTAGCAAAGCCACCAAGTCCGCTCGATCTAGCGCGTCCGCATCAAGCGCCACCCTCTCCAATTCTGACACTGTCGCTCCAGTCATGAGTCTAGCGCAAATCGGCGCGGAGCTCTTTGCAATCTGTCTCGTAACGTGCTATTCCGAAGGAGAAGAATCCTTGCGAACTACCCTCGACTCCATCTCACTGACCACATACTCTGATGCCAGAAAGCTGTTGTTCGTCATTGCGGATGGTATGATCACCGGTGCAGGAGAAARAAGAAGTACTCCAGATATATGCGTCAGTTTACTAGAAGCCGATCCTCGGTTCGGGAATCCTATGCCTATGAGCTATGGTGCCGTAGGTACGGGTGCAAAAGCGCAAAACAAAGCAATGGTCTATGCAGGACATTATAGTATGCGGCTCTTACCGCTTTTCAAAATTACAACTAATACCTTTCGGTTAATTACTAGCGGTCGCGGGTCGTCGTACACCGACCATAATTATCGTCAAGTGTGGTACGGAAGCAGAAACGCACGACAAGAAACCCGGAAACAGAGGAAAACGAGACAGTCAACTCATCCTGATGAATTTCTTTTCTCGCGTTACATTCAATGACCGCATGACACCTCTCGACTTTGATCTTTTCCGCAAAATTCATATTCTCATGGGGGTGACGCCCGACTTTTTTGAAGTCTGTCTCATGGTCTGTTGTGGGTTTTTGTTTGAATTTTTTGCCCTAACCAATCATCATCAAGGTTGATGCCGATACAAAGGTCTTTCCGGATTCTCTCGGCTACCTTGTCAACTGCATGCATCATGATCAGATGATTATGGGTGTATGCGGCGAAACTCGTATAGCTAATAAAAGGCAGTCATGGGTGACAGCTATCCAGGTTTTCGAGTATTTTATTTCCCACCATCTCGCCAAAGCTTTCGAGTCCGTTTTTGGAGGTGTTTCTTGTCTTCCAGGCTGCTTCTCTATGTTTAGACTCAAGGCAAGGAAAGCCACCGGTGATGACTGGGTGCCTCTCATCCTCAAACCCGAAATCGTAAAAGAATACAGCCAGAGCGTAGTGACAACTCTGCACCAGAAAAACCTATTGCTATTGGGAGAGGATCGGTTTTTGACCACGATTCTACTTCGCACCTTTCCAAATCGGAAAATGATGTTCTTACCGCAGGCTCGGTGTAGGACAATCGTTCCAGACACATTCAAAGTTTTACTTTCACAGCGCCGTCGATGGATTAACTCGACTATTCACAATCTCATGGAGCTCGTCCTTGTACGCAATCTCTGTGGAACGTTCTGCTTCAGCATGCAATTCGTTGTATTCATGGATCTTCTTGGGACGGTCGTTCTTCCGATTGCCATCGCGCTTACCTACTCACTGATTGTTGGAATGGCCATTCATCCTCCACGTTCTTTTGAGGAAGCAATTCCTCTCATGCTCCTAATAGCAGTGCTCGGTCTCCCAGCCGTACTAATCCTGATAACGACAAGGAAATTAGTCTATGTCTTCTGGATGTTAATCTATCTTCTGGCTTTGCCAATCTGGAATCTGGTATTGCCTATTTATGCATTTTGGCACTTTGATGATTTTTCTTGGGGCGAGACCAGGTAAGATTATTGTCCGATATCCTTTCACGGAGAATTAACACTTCACCCCCGCAGAAAAGTGGAGGGTGAAGCCAAAGGTGAAGGACATGGGGATGACGGTGGTACCTATCAAGGCGCCGCAATTCCCATGAGACGCTGGGAAGACTGGGAGAGATCAAGACTTCGGAAAGTACGACGAGAAGAACGACGAAGAAAGGAGTTTGAACGTAGGCACCCGTCCGGCTATTACGTCGGTGGCGAACTGTTAACTGCACCGGATGTATTGAGTCAATACGACGGGTCTGACACCCAATCCGTTGCCTCATCAGATGACGACCATTGGGGAGCTCAGATCGGCGGTTACAACGAGTACAATGCCCAGTATCCCCCGCCGCCTGTGGGCCTTTTGCCACCGTCGGATATCCACGTAGGACCAGTAGTCGGTGGGGTGGAACTCAAGGCTATATTGGATGCCGGCTTTGACGATGAACCAACGCCCCCGTCGTCGATTTATGCACCGCCATATCAATTTGCAGATGGTTCAACAACTCAGCTCGCCAGCGTTGCTGTGAACGGCTATGCACCGCTGACCAGGTCCACATCGCCTAATGCATTGACACCAACAGATCCGCTGTCACCTACATCACCTAGGACCCCCTTAGGCCAGTCAGGACGGTATGGTCCTTTAGGTCCTCTGGATCCGACATATAGAAATTGAAGTAAGACAACAAAACGGTATGTTAGGGCTTATTCGGCGGACACTTCCACTGCAATTTCGTATATATATCATTGATATCCCACCTTACTAATGTTGCGGATGGACAATATCATCGTTAAAGTAATACATACCCTTCTTGATTCAACGATGTGTTGTTCATGTATTATTACATAATTCATAGTGATGTCTGTAATCAGGGCTTCAAGCTTCAGGTGTGACGCGCTGCTCTCAAATCAGATCCAATCCGCAGCTGGTAACGAAGACATATATACCTTGAGCGATCCATGGCTCGGAGAGAATTGGTATGGAGATACCACGAGTTGACCTTCTCTCCAGTTGACCCGTTCACCAGTGGGCCAATGGGTTTGACGAATCAGTGGAAGTGAACCAGCGTGCTCTGATCAACAAGATATTGGCCCGCTATTCGGGAGAGTTTACAGTATTTCGTGAACTACTGCAAAACTCAGATGATGCGGARTCAAAGACGGTCGAGATACGCTTCGAGACAGAGAATGTTGGAGAGGGATCATCCAACGAGTCTGATCTGCCGAATCTGAAGACCATCAATGTACAACCCTGGCGTTAGTTTACTTAGTTGGCGAATCCTTACCTACCCTTACAACAGGTACACAAATGGATATTCAAGAACGATGGAAATGTGTTTCAAGAGCAGGACTGGAACCGTCTGAAGAAGATTGGTGAATATTTTACATGATGGGCTTTGTTKTAGTTCAACGAGGTTGCTCATGACACGTTCATCGGTATAGCGGAGGGCAATCCAGACGAAGACAAGATCGGTGCCTTTGGCGTAGGTGTGTTATCGGTGGTCAATCAATGCATATGTCGTTTAACAATAAATTGCTAGGATTCTACAGCGTGTTTTCGGTGACAGATACACCTTTTGTGGCTTCAGGAAGTAAGGTTCCCCGTGTAGACACTAGGTCAAGATGCTGATACAGACCAGCTCACTGGATGGGTTTTCACTGGAAAGATAATAAAGATCAGGTAATAGTAAACGATGACTTCCTAAAACAATCGTTGAAGGTTGATAGTTATTCGCTCGACGTGGTGACCTATCCTCGGAAACACCTTCGACCTGGACATCCTTTGAACTGGTTCTCAGGGAACCAGCACCAATGCCTTCCGCATTTGACCTCACACGCTTCATCTCGTCCTCCATCGTTTTTATGTCTCGCCTCTCAGAAGTCTCCATATATTTTGAYAACAAGTGTCTGGCAAGGTTGACCAAGGTATCTGGCATTCCGAGAGAGCTAGGTATACCAAAGGGCCTGAACAATGTTAGCCCCCGGAAGACGATGAGAGTGAAAGGGCTGACCTTAGCACGTAAGCACTCCGCTCGCCGTTTTCTATTATTTGAACTATTGGTTATGCGTTCTAGCCATCGAAATCAAAGCTGAAGTACTCGGATGGACGTACTCCACGTGGACGGAGAAACCCCGTCTCGCGGTGGAACCGGCAACTTTGAAAGCCAAGGGTGGAGGATTCTTTTCCTCCTTAATATCAGCATTCTCGGGGAGCTCCAAACAGACGATGCCAGAACTGCCAACAAAGGCCAAGACAGAATCCAGAGACCCACTGTCTATCAACACTACATCTCTTTCTTTGTCGATCTTCTCCGCTAATGTCGACGTTCAGCTGGAGCAGAAGTTGGTGAAGGCATTACACAGGTCAACACTCAAAGACCCACCAACGAAGCTCAAATACGGGTTGATTTATGTGAAAATTTGGAGCTCCTTGATTAAAAGTACCGTCTCTTACCACGGTTCTTATAGACTTCCAAAGATGAATATGATAGAGCCGTGAAGGAAGATCAAGAATACGAYGATAGAACGATGAGCGTTTTTCACGGGTTACGTGCGGATCTTGAAGGGTATGTTCTACCGTGCAGATGATTATTATCCTTCAACTGTGATTTAAGGACTGGTTCAGCACGTATATTCATAGTCAGTCTCGTCTCTCGCCCTTTTTTCGTATATATGGTGACGGAATAGGGTCATGCCACTGCCCAAACAACGGGAATTGGTGGGCATATGGCTGCTCGTTATATCCCGACCGTTGAGAGAGAATCTATTGACCTTATGTAAGTTTTAATATGANGCCCAGAATGAGTAACTAAAGGCCGTATAGGGACCCAAACGTTGCAAGTGAGGTTTCTCTCTCACACGATATCAAACTGTTTTTCTCAAATTCTTCAAGTATGGAATAGAGAGCTCCTATTTGTAGGGGGCTTGATTGCTCGYTCTGCATACGAGCAAGAGATCAACAACATTGGTCAGATCTGGGCCAATACGCATGAAGGGCAACTCGATCCGATTGAGCGTGAAACGGAAACCTGGCTATTACATCGGGGCTTACATGCTCTCAAATTCTTCACGTTCTACAAATCGTCACCATCAGAAGAGGTTTCCGCCACTTTTGAAAATGCCTTCTTCTCCTGTGCATCACAATCTTTTCCAATCGTATCTACGCGAGGTGTGCAGAATGCCTATACCGTTCGGCATCCGGACGCTGCGTTAACCGCATTCATGAAGCGTATCCCTCTTGTTCCTGACTGCGTCCTCGAAGGGTCTCAGCGCATGGTCACTGCTCTGCGTAGTAGAGAAATGCTTAAGGAGATCTCTTTTGAGGATGTGATTGGTGAACTCCAGGAAAGACCTTTGGATGAGCAAGAGATGTTGGCCTGCTTGCAATGGTGGATAAAGTCATATAAAGCACATTCGGGTATTGAAAAAAACTTACACCGCAAGTTGATCGATGCCGCTGTCCTTGCGTATGGCGAAAACAAGGAAAATCTAATACAGCTCAGCAAAATAAGGACATTTATCAATCCCAGCCAACAGATACCTCTTGACGGGCCATTACCAGACCATCTCTTCCCAGTCGCCTTGAGCAAAAAGCTGGCAACCGTAGACATGTCCAATTGTCTTCACTGGACTGAATTGACGATTCTTGAGTGGATCAAGTGGATCTGCAGTCCTTCAATTCCGTCTTCGGATCCCTCTTTCAACTTAGATACATCACCACAATGGACCGAGCGAGTGCTTTTCGTTCTCGCTCGTACATGGCCAAATCTTCCGCCCCCAGCAAGAGAAGAGATTAAATCTTTACTCGAGGAGAGGACTTGTATTCCAACGTCGCAGGGCATGAAGAAGCCAACCAACGCTTACTTTGCGAGTGCTGACATATTCCATGACCTACCAGTAGTTATACTATCATCAGGGGTGATAAAAGCGCCGTTTGAGCGCTTGTTAGAGGCACTCGGCGTCCAGAAGCACGTAAATYTACAACTCGTTTTCAACAGGTGCGTATGGAGACTTTCAGATGGCGAACAAGTACGCTAATATCAAATGCTAGAATGATCAAGACAAATGAGTGGACCGTGGCTGATCTAATAGGATATCTAGTCTCTATCATGTCGACCTTAACACCCGAAGAAATGTCCCGTCTGAAGGCRACAGCCGCTTTTTCCAAAGAAGGGGCAACCCCGTCAAAAAATGAGAAGCCACAGAGATTCCTGGCCAGGCAATTGTATGAACCCAATGACGTTCTGAGGCAATTGGAATTACCAATCATTGACTGGGGGACGCAGAAAAAGTGGCGGAGTTCATCCAAGGAAGGTGCTGATCTAGAAACTCTCGTTCTCTCCTCAATCTCATGACAAATTAGCCAATTTCCTGTTCGAACTTGGACTGCGACGGCATCCACCACTCACTGATCTCGTGAATCTTTGTGCTAGCGATAAATTAGAGGTCACATATCTCCTGTATATCACCCAGTATGCGTAGCTTAGTCTCCCTTAGGTTCGGCGAATCGCTCTCAAATATCTGTTGGATAATCTGGAGAAGGTTTATGGTGGATTATCTGGCGCTGACTACGGACATGTAGCTTTCATTCCCGCTATCAAAGATGGGACACCTTGCCTAGGAACTTTAAACAATGTTAGTAAAGTTGCTCTTTTTCCATCAAAATTACTCAATATGCGCAAGGTCTTCGTGGAAGGCGAATGGACGTCTATGGGCTTCTTGGCCCTGGATACTGCATATCGGCAACACGCGCCTCGGCTTGGCATTTCATTACGACCACGGGTGCATCRAATAATTTCATTTCTGGAGAACAATCAGCCAAAGAACAAAGTTGAAGCCCAAACCTGGTTTGAGCTTCTTGCCGGCCGTGTCAACGGTAAGCATCGGGATGACGACTTATGCTGTGCAAACTAATAGATATTTCGTAGAGCTTACGGAAACCGACCGTACMAAGCTTTCACATATGCCCATAGTACCGTATGACATCCAAACAGATAGTAACCAGTCTTCAGGCTACCTGCCCCCAACGAAATGCTATTTCAGYGAAGAAAGCAAGACTGGATATCTATCGAAACTATTTGTGTTTGTAGATTTCGGTGTAACGGCTAATTCCTTCTTGGCTGTTTGTGGGGCCAAGCGCCAGCCAAGCGTCGACGAGATTGCGCAGATCCTCTTGGATGATCCTGATCGGTTTTGTGCAATGACTGGGAGTCCCGTAAAGTATATTAATTACCATAATTGGGTATCCTATCTAACTTCTCTCAGTTTCTTGACCGAACTGAGGCAGATAGGAATGAATTATCATAACCTGTCCGGCCGGACCATTGACAGAATGCGACGCACATCTTGTCTCTTGGGCGCACAACGCAAGCTGCGAAAGACGCTTCGGACAGGAACTGATGTTGATGACTTTGAAGATGAGAACTGGGAGGTTATTTACCACTTCAAGAAACCTAACGAGATCGTCATCGCAGACGACACGCATAGTTTGCGCATCTTCGGCGACTCTCTTTTCACTGCCCCTCAAGAAGATATCCTGGAAGGTTAGTAATTGGCATTTTGGTTAATACTTTTCTTAGTAAAGCCYAGATCTTTACCTCAAGCTGGGTGCATATCGCTTGAGCTCTCTCGTCAAAGAGGAGTACGGCAATGGCGTGGAAGATACCGCTGCGCCACTTTCAACTACAATTCGTAGGCTGGTATTGGAACGGCTACCACTATTCCTTCATGAGCGCAATGCCAGTCAGCTAAGGTTCCCTTTTCAGTGGTTAAATTCAGAAAAGAATTTTGTCGTCAAGACTTTTCGGGGACTGTCGATAACCAAATCATTTGTGCTAGGTAGCACACGRCGTTTCCAAAAACAGGATGCTTCTGCCATTGCCTATCGATCCACAGCTGGTCCTGTGTTCCTGAACCTCTCAAAAACTACAGATCTGGATATGTATGAGTAAGTCTATTTCCAATTTCAGCGCCAGTTGCTGTTTTGTTGACCGAGGGAGAGTGGCAATTGCTTTGAACCGTCAACTTTTGGAGAAACCCACGGCGAACGATGCATTATTGCTTACGACCATCTTATCGACCGATCTAGGACTGCTCAAGAAACGTGGTTTCAATGGTGGGTTTTGTATGCCAGGGAAATGTGCTTCGCTCAGTGTCATTCAGTGGAACGGATCTTAAAGAGACACACAGCTCAACATGTTACAAAGGTAGAATCGGGTCCGAGGCCCAGCAGAGAAGAGCAGAGGATAACTGGCAATGTGGGAAGTAGAGATCCTGCTCCACCGCCTGTCGGCCGAACGCCCGGCGCAAAGCAATCAGGCAAGAATGCTCTGTCAGAGAGCACTACTCCCGTTGCCAAATTCCCGGAAATGACGAGCCCGCCTCCGTTGAATCGCGCTAATAATGCGAGACTAGGTAAACACTAGAATTATATTGCATGTCTCGAGTTAATGGATGGTCATTAGGGTCGATCATCGAGAAGGCAATTCGAGCCTGCCATTCAGAGTCAGATTCCAAGTTCGATGTTTTGCAAAGTGTCAGAGAGAATTTACAGAGAGAATATCATGATACCTGTGGCGCAGTGAATACCCTTCGATTTATCGGTATGCATTGCGCAATCTGCTTTCACGAAAGGCACTTGAATATTATTATGTGTAGGTGAAGAGAGCCAGCTTAAATTTTATTTAGCACACGGTAAGGCAGTCGCCGTCTCATTCTTGGCCCGTGTTCATAAGTATACAGAGGTACCACAACCCCATCTATTCATGAGCAACAAACGCCCGATTTTGAAACGCTTCACAACTATCGTCGCTGACCTCGGTAACTTGTTTGGACTTTCTACGACAAGTTTGCATATATTTTTCGACTTGTCCAGTCAACACATTGCATTCAATAGAGAAGGAAGTCTTTTTTTCAACCTCCGGTTTTATGAAGCATGGCGTAGGTTGCCAGTCAATTTGCGAACTCATGTGACTCACCTGAGATACCAGATGACTTTGATGTTGTCGCTGGGAAGACGACAGACGCATACGTATTTTGGTACGTCTGCACAGTTGCGGAATAACAAGGGGTATATGATTTCTGTATCATAGGTATTTCACGTTTGCACATGAAATTGCGCACAATTTAGTTCAAGATCACAATGCTGAGCACGAGTTTTACTTCTCCGCAACCTCTCAGAAGTTTGTCGTTAAGCTTTTTGAGTTGATCTAGTAGATATCCATTATGTAATCAACTAAATTACCACGATAAGGCGGTGCCAAGACTGTCATCTCAGCCGTTTACACCTTTTGCGTACATCATTACATGTCAGCATCGACGATCCATATACACATGAACSCAAAGCAAAGAATGACTGCGTTCAGGCGTAAACCCCAAATCACGCACAAGTCACCCTCTGTAGGAGAATTGCCCTCTTTGGGGTTACTTGATACGATCCCGCTTCCGTCCATCCCATATGTTGGGCACAACGACGATGAGTTGACTATGCCTCATCCACCACTATCTCGTTATTCAAAAAATCCGCTGGAACTCCCTCTCCCTCTATATCATCCATTTGGACATCTGGCACTCTCATCACCTCCTCTCGACCCATCTTCGTTAGGGTTACCTGTCCCGTCAGGATCGAGGAATACCACTCGACAATCTCCCAATCGTGTGAGGCGACCAGTGCCGAAATTACGTGATCTGGGGTACGAAGAAGATTCTAATATTGACACGGCACCCACCGCAATTGTAGCGGTCGYTGTCAGAGATAAGCCTAATCCTCGGAGACGAAGAATGACAGGGTCGAAACGGAGGCGGAGAGAGATGGACGATGGAGATGCAACCTACCCTGCCAAACGGTCAAGGCCACCCAGAATATCTGCAGAGGGACATGTAGATGACGAGATGGGTGTGGATCACATCATCGCGCAAGGAATGGAGAATGCAATTCAGCACGGGCTTGCATCTGATAATAAAGGGAGACCACTGCGGTCATGCGGTCGGGTCAGACAACGGATTTCAGATGCTAGTGAATCGACCTCCCCTTCGCCAGAAGTTGCGCCATCTGGGGAGTCACATTGGAACAATTCCGCTAACATCAAAGATGACGAAATCTCCCACGACATTACGGCTAATAAGCATGAGGAAAGAGAGGAAGGCGAATTAAGCGATGAATCGTGAGATTGAAGACTGCTCCCACGTTCAACTACGGTCCACGGCCGTTCACGATATGCCGCAATGTATGCCAATTGCGGCTAACGGAACTACCTGACGCCCGGCGCGGAAGTAGTTTATACTAGGAAAGGCTAGCAACGCTTCTAGCCGGAAGACGCTCTACTATTCAAGGTCCTGCGGGCTCCGACGAGGGTCGCATGCTGTAGCCGAACAAGGCATGACTAGATCAGAATCAAAACCAAAGTCAATGAGAAGAAATGCCAGAATGATATTCCGACCCRTACATCAAAGGACGTGCTTGTGATGATAACCTCATGGCCACATGTCTTATTTGGGAGGTCGGCTGGCTGTTGATTTTCAAAGAGCACCCCGTGATGGACGAATAAAAATAACCCTCTTGTGACGTGCGATGCTGCTACGGGAAAATTACAGATTCGGCTCCCGAAAAAGCTTTTTTGTGGGGTCATCACCGAATTTGTCCCTGCCAATCCCTTATATATTACAAATTGTTTTTCGCGTCTTTCTCCTCTTCGCGTCGCTGATCAGGCGCTCGTCTTGCTAGCGACATGGACGAGTCTAAGCATGCGCGACACAGCAGTGGCGTTTACGATGGGGTTTACGGCAGCTCACCAAGTTTAGCGTCAAACGCTTCCCTGAGAGGTAACTTAAAGAGCTTCCGTGACACGGTCCACGTTGAAAACTAATTGAACATACAGGACACGCTGCTGCTCCCTCTGGCGTACCCGTTAACGTCAGCTCTCCAGTTCCCGCGATGAATGACCCCGCGGATTCAGATCCAGTTCCCTTGCCCACGCCCTCGCGCGTACCATTCTACAAGAGAAAATGGTTCATTATTGCGCAGATTATCCTCGCGCCCATTGGCTTCGCCATGATTTTTATTTTGCTTTGGCCAGTCGTTCGAGCCGTTGTGCAATTGATCGTGAACAAAGCCACGCTGGATATTCAAGTCGCGACGATTTCGGATCCTAGAAACAGTTCGTGAGTTCAAGTTCCTAGCGTACGAGGCAAGACTGTTTGAAAGCTGATCCTGCGTATTTCAAGCTTTACACTGACCATTTTTGGAAATGTGCGCATACATGGCCGATTTTACTTCATGGGTATTCATTGATATCAGGTCGGACATACTGCCGCGATTCCAGCCACAATCAGATTCACAGAGCCGATCACTGTGGCATGGGTCTACAATGAAAGCAYGACGCCGGTCGGCACTATCAGCCTGGATCCATTGAAGGCCAGTCATTTTCGCGCGCCGCTTAATCAGACTACGACATTCAATATCACGGACGAAACTGCCTTTGCTCGCTTCTCTCAATACCTGATAACTTCGTCGAATTTCACTTGGCAACTACAATCACATAATTTGCGTGTAAATGCGGCGAAATTTCCTGTGGCCAAAGGGATCTCGTTCACTAAACAAGTGACCTTAAATGGTTTGCTGATAATTTGTCCTTGTTCTTTCTCTTGGTCCTCATATGATATGTTAACCAGGATTGAACGGTTTCAACGGTTTAGTTGTACTCAAGGATTTGCAGCTTCCCAGTGACAATGCTGCGGGTGGAATTAATTTTGTGGCCGTCACCGAATTGACTAATCATAGGTAAGTTCAGATTCAATTGGGTTCTTTCATTGTAATAAGAATAATGCTTTATCTTAGCCCATTTATTCTCGATCTNGGAACGGTTGTCTTTCAATTGACATATCAGGATGTCTTTTTAGGTCTTGGAACCGGACAGAATGTAAGGCTGGTAAGTCCATCCCCATATACATGATAAAATCGTGTATTTAAAATTTTGGCAGGTAACAGGCGTCAATTCTATATCCCTCAGCGGTTACCTAGTGCGACACAACGATTCTCATGAATTGGCTGTCATATCGACACTCTTCACCAACTACTTAAATGGGGATGAATCGCCCGTTCTCGCAATAGGACAGTCGACGTTGCAAGATGATGGGTCATCGATCTCTTGGCTTAGCTATGGGTTGCAAGCATTAACCCTTATCGTACCTTTCAAACCACTCAATGCGATCAACCCAATCAATTCCATCACAATCGGAGAGCTCGAACTTGCCTTCAATCCCCAAAACCCATGGTCGCCAATCGCACAGAGCAACTCTGTTACAGCCAACTTGAGTAAGAAATTATGGATATTCCATCAATGGGACTGAGCTGCATATTCCATAGAATTACCTTTTGGTTTCAACGTCAACATTGATGAGATTCAGAATGATTTCAGTATCACCGAAAACGGAACTGCAGTCGCTGGACTTTCTACGGTAAGCTCATCACGTCAGGTGAGGGTATATATGTTCACGATAGCTCTTCAGCCGCTGGGGGCATCCAGGTCCTCCATATCCGTTCTTGGACCAACAGACACGGAAGGGACAATCAACATTACAATAGCAAACACTTCCCTCAGTGTCTCGGATGAGCAGCATCCAGCTTTTTCTTCATTTAGTGAGTAGCGTGTAGCTTTTCAAATCGCAACTGACGCTGATTCCTTCTTAGATGCTGAACTGACCAGCTCTCAGACCGCGAGCTTTTATTTGGTTGGGAATTCAACGGCGGTCGCCAACACAAGCCTGGGTCCAATTACACTTGATCCAATCAAAGTCAACGTGTCCACCAGCCTCAAAGGTTTGGATGGCTTGAGAGGATCAATTCTAATCGAGACTGTTGACGTCGTAAATGGTACTGTGGACTCCATCACCCTGAATATTAATGGTATTTGGATTTCTCAGGCCATGTTTCGTTATACTTGTTGAAACTAYTCTAGTTAATATCTTTAACCCGTCAAATCTCAAATTATTCCTGGGAAATCTAAGTATGTTAATGACATTTATTCACCTTTGTGATCGTGGTCCTGATGTTGTAACTAGCTTTCCAGATGGTTCGTGGCGGGGCGATTCTAGGCACCAGCGTCATGCCTAATTTGTTCCTCGATATYGGGAACAATTCCATTACCGCTTCTTCCTTGTTTGATGTGAGTTCAATGCTATGAGAGTCAGGAAGTCCCACATATTTTCATGCAGCCAAATAGCTCCCCTGAGGGGCAACAGACTTTAAATGACTTTGTGAACCACCAAGGTGAGCGTTGCCTCGCCATACTACCGTCACTTTCTTTGAACCTTCATTTCGTTCAGATGTCCCATTAAGTATATCGGGTTTCAATGGTAGCACCGACATCGCATCATTGGTGCAGGCCATGGGAACTGTCAATGTTAATGTTACTCTACCCGCGTCCAAGTCTAACCTCCTTGGTACAGCATCATTAATAGGCAAGGTCAATGTTTTATACTTGAAAACAGCGTGTTTAAGTTTTTGCCAGTGCTTCCAACGACTGCGCAGAACAACATAAGCCATGTGCAAGTTACAGTGAATAACCCTTTCACTGCTGATTTGCATATTTCGCACATCAACTCTTCGGTATCCTCATACGGTATTCCCTTGGGCACTATCGATACCACAACGGATTTGCTTGTTCCTGGAAATTCGTCAGCCACGTCCCCTTTGTTGAACCTTAATATGAATTTCGACCCCGCTGCCTTGTTTACATTGACTCGTGATCTTGCAGTCAAAGCTGGTTTGAACGTCGCGCCGCTGGACGCCATTGTTAGTCTCGGTGGCTATCAATATATTTCACCATCAAACGGTACAACTAGCAAACGTCAAAACGATATATTTGAGTAAGTTAGTTTCAAGTTATGCTGATTTCGAGCTGACAGCATGTAGCGGTTTTGACCTGCCTTCGTTCGTGCAAGCGGCATTCAAGTATTTACAATGTGATGTCCAACTGACCGCATCACTTGCAATAGGTGAGGAGTTTTGCATTACCTTCTAACAATTGCTCACAGTGTGTAGGCGACTACCAGACGACACTGGAATACTCCCAATCCGGGATTCCTACGTCCACAGGTGCTTCTTTGGACCTGATTCTGCCTGCTCTTGCGCAGCCCATTGTTCAACGGATCATTTCAGAGGCCACTTTGGGGTGGGTGTGGGCATAATCAGCTGCTGTTCACGACGCCTAACTCGTCATTAGTATTGAYAGTGTTCTCATCTCGAATCCGCAACAAACCTCCTTCAGTTCAGTCGCTTGTTTTTCCGTTGTCGTTTTTGCTCATTATKTATGGCCAGATTCACAGTTGAAAGGCGAAATTGGCAATGCTGGCCCTTGTACGTGGTCCTTCTATATATATTCACGCTATTTCACGATGTTACTTTAGTCAACGCCGTAATTTCGTTTCCCTCTGGTCTAACGGTTGCATGGGAAGGCCAACCTCTTGGAAGCCTCCAGATGAACGACGTTCACGTCGTTGGAAATGTTGGTGCAAGCATTGATACAAACTCCTTGTTCACCGTGGTGAATGTTACCCATCTGACTGACTTCACTCAGGTACCTCTTTCATTTAATCGACATATCTGTTTTTTTACATTGCCTAGACTCTTCTGACTGAGCAGTCGTTCGCCTGGGTAATTACCAGTGAAAATATATCCGGTGTGTTCAGATCTCCAGCAGTATCATGAGTTTTATTCATACTGATTTTTTAGTATCGGCCCTTGGTTTGTCGAGTCTTGCATTATCATTGCAACGGCTATTTAACCTGATTAACAGGAATCAGCGTTCCGGGCGTTTCTTTGTCTGCGAAGCAGGTCACATTACAAGGCCTTAACGGATTGCAGGGCGGTGTCAAGATAGAAACATTCGATTTGCCAAACAACGATCCAGCTGGCGGCATACAATTAACATTGGATACGAATATAACGAATGTAGGTTATCGTCAAGCTAGCCATATTATTGRTGTAACTTGGGTATTAGCCATCGCAAGTTGGAATGCAACTCAGTTCAATCTCGTTCAACACGTTCTTTGGTGATATTATGATTGCTTCTGTAGAGAGTGTGGGGCAGGTGCTACTGGCGCCTTCCTCCACCAGTTCTTTATCTCTAAGCGGTCGCTTACTTCCTCAACAATCGCCAGCGGGTCTTTCGGCGGTTTCAACGGTATTCGACAATTTCTTGCACGGAATGGACAGCAACATCATTGTTCAAGGTGCGGGCGCCGCGCCAGCAGAGGTAACGAAGCATACATCACTTTAGAAATCCCTCTGACGTTCACTCTATAGGCAACTTGGTTAAAYGATGGTATCAAAGTGCTCAAGATCGAGACTGTTCTTCCAAATCAAGGTCCCTTGAACATCATTGATRCATTAAACATCAACCAGATGACTTTGCTGTTTACGACTTCGACTKCATATGATCCATCGACGAGCAGCAACTCGACCGATGCTGCCTTCCAAATCCCTTTTAAATTCCCACTTGATATTCAGGCCCTGGAGCAAAACTTAACGATTGGTTTTCAAGGTTCATCGATTGCTCAGTTRATCATTCCCAAAGTACCAAGCGTCACTGACGTTCAGACGAGGGTCATACATCTCCAATTTTCTGACATTCCATTTGATGTCTTTGGTGACCAACACCCTGCTTTCAGTCAATTTCTAGCTTCCACGACCATAGGGAAGGAAGAACAAATACAAGTATCTGGCTCTGCAAACGCTGACGCCCTAAGTGCAGTCGGCTTGCTTTCGTTGCAGAATATCACTTTTGTTGTCAATACTGAAATACCTGGTCTGCAAGGTCTCACCGCTGCGCCGCTAGCTATAAGTAACTTGGACGTGAACCATGGCTACCCGGATTATCTATTAATCACAGTCGACACCACTCTTTTCAATCCAAGGTACATTGGTCAACCTTCATGTCTCATCCTGTATTGACACATTCGTTTTAGCACGCTGACTATAGGTCTGTAAGCTCCTCCAGCGTAATGCCAGCAAAATTTTATTCAGATCCTTAGGAACTGGTGATGTCTCGTTTTCACTTCAATACGAGTAAGTTCTACTCATATGTAAATTGNCATGTCTGAACATTCTTTCCAGGGACCAAACCATTGGGTCTGCCAATCTCGTACGAAAATCATATTCAGCTCGGTTTGCTTGCTGATTCTGGTAACAGTATAATCTCGTCATTATTCCTGGAAATGTCACATATCCAATAGGTACATAATCCTTTTTGCCCTCTTTTCCCCCTTGCCCACTGTACTCGCCAGATGTACACTATGCACCTCAAGGAGATGCTATCTCCGCCGGTCGTGCGTTGCTACAAAATTACTTGCAAGGCGTCGATGCAGATACCACGATTATTGGGACAACTGATTCCACACCTGTGGAATCACTCCAACAGGCTCTATCTCAAATCCGCCTACCTGCTACTATACCTTCCTTGAGACGAAATATTGTCACGAGCGTCTCATTGACGTTCCCCACCGACATTGTTAGTACAGGTGTAGCATCGGCTTCTTTCACATTGGTCAATCCTTTCACGGCAAGCATTAACATGCTACGGGTATCATCCACGGCACATTATCACAATCTGACCTTAGGCACAATTGACAACGTCGATATCTCGGGAGATCCCATTCACGCGGGAGGACACAGTACTGTCACATCGCCTACCTTGCCGTTAAAATTCAATCTAGATCCCCTGAATATCGTCGAAATAATCACCATTGCAGCACGGGAGAAGAATATCAACCTTGGCCCTCTGGCTCAAATGTTCCAATTTATTATCGATAACCCCAATTATCATCCACCGGTAAGCTCAAATTAAGTATAGTAAGTCTACCTAAATGCTCCTGCTCTCACAGGTCACTACACAAGTTGACGCAAGTCCTCCTACATGCATAAGGTATGTCATTCGTTACTGTCATGTAGAAACGCTACTCATGATAGCTCACTTCAGCGGACAACAATTTGATTTCTCAGGGACCATATTGAATGCGCTCTCGAGTTTGTTAGTAGACTTGGACATCGATACCTCAGTAACGCTGGATGACTGTGAGTTAGCATGATACTGGAACCTGTTTAAATGTTTGACGTGCGCCAAGATGCGACTGATCTTGCCTTTGAACAAAATGCGGTTCCAGCAAAYGTATATTATTTAATCTTGTCGGATGGATAGGACACTAACCATGTCATAGGTTGATAAGACGGCGTTATATTTAATCGGAGCAGTTGCAGGGCCGATCGCCCAGAATATTGTAGATGGCGCTATCCTTGCTTTTAGTTCCGCTGAAATCAGGTGCGGTTTGAAGCACTATCTACTGCGGATGTAGCTAACCATTTTACAAGCAATATATCTGACAATGGATTCGACCTGTATCTGGTTGGTTCATTGACCAATGCCGGTCCTCTTGATGCGCTGATTACCTTCAACGAACCATTAAGGTGAGTTGATATCCAGCGATTCGCGGAGATGCTGAACGAAAACTGTAGTGTTACTTGGAATGGCCAGGACATCGCACAAATCGCTCTTGATCCAAGTACGGTTTCGAGCTTCCTTCCTAATTACTGCCTCACACCAACTTCCATCTAGTCTGTGCTGCGGCAAACCAAGGAGTTCCCAATTATCGTTCCATGGCGACGCTCACCATCACGGATAACGTCCAGTAAGCCACCCGTTACCAAACTTGCCAAATACTAAGTTTGTGGAGGTTCACGTCCTTCGCGACTTTCCTACTGCACAATCCGAGTTTCGAATGGACTTTATCAACGCAGAACCTTAGCATCACCGCTTTGGGAACAATATTTGATAATGTGTCCCTTAACAAGACGATCGCGTTCAAAGGATTCAATAATCTTCCTGGTGTTTCGATTAGTAACTTCAACCTGCCATCGGATGACCCAGCAGGGGGCATACACATTGAAACCGATGTGAACATTCCATCTCCCTCTCGTAAGTACTGCATTTATCATTATTTTCTCATTCATCTGACACATCTTTTCAGAGATTGGAATTGAGCTTGGCGTCGTGAACTTCCAAGCGTTTTACGGACAGACACTTCTTGGTCGTGAGTACATTGTTCATCATTGTTGCGTTCTACCATTAAGCTCTGCGTCAGCGCTCACTTCCCAGAACTTGTCCCTCGCTCCTCAGTCCGTGACCGTTTCACAATTGTCTGGTCGGATCGTCCCACAAAGCGGCGCAGACCTGAGCAACATAGGGCAGCTCTTTTCAAACTTCCTATCAGGTCAAAATTCATCTCTAGTGGCGAAGGGGGATAACGTCACTCCGCCAGGAGCAAGCGAACCAGTGACATGGTTGTCCGAGGCATTTCAGACTTTGGAACTCTCCGTTACTCTTCCTGGAAAACAGTTCAAGATCATCCAGTCGATTGATCTAAACGACCTCAGCATTACCATGTTGTCTCAGGAACAAGCATTCGCCCCCCCAACCAGCTCCGAGGACACCCTGGCACAGTACCAAAATCCTTTCGGCTTCGCTCTTCAGGTCATTGCGGCCGGGGAGACCATTATACTGTCATCGCAAGGGACAGATATCGCTCAGGTATGAATGTGCTACAAACTATTCGAGGCAACTAATATACCCTATTAAATTAGTTGATAATTCCTCAGACGCCTGTTGACAGTGATGTATCAACTGGGAACTTAGCGGATATGCATATTTCCTTCGAGAATATACCCCTGGCTTCTTTGAATGCRGGAGCCTTCCAACAGATGTTCGCGGACGTCACACTGCAAAGCTCTGTAACTCTAGAGTTGCACGGGTCCGCCAATGTTTCAGCCAAAACTTCTATTGGTAATGTTCCTATTTCGGGCATACCTTTCGACGTCACATCACAGCTAAAAGGTCTGTACACTCGGATGCTCTTAGCTTTTGCCGTATTGATGAGAATCTATCCAAGGCATCGACGCTTTTGATCATTCAGCATCCTTAAGCAATATATCCGTCACAGGTAGTGGGGGTCAAGGAGGCGATCAGTACATCATAGCACCCCTCACAACAACCCTCAATAATCCATCAAATGTGTCGCTAGTAACTAACGACATCGCCCTACCCGTAGTATATCAGAGCGTCACAATTGGCCGTGCTGCCATTAATGTGAGTGTGACTTTCTCGATGAGGACTTGTAGACTGATCATTGTAGTCATTCAATTTACAACCAGGCACAAACGTTATATCAACTGAATTTCATTATCAACCTGATAATGCTAACGACACAATTGCACAGGTTTGTTTAGCCCATCGTGTCTTCGGTTTACCTCATTGCGGTTTCAGTCATTCATAACCCGGTTTATTCAAACTCAGGATTCCATTCCAGTCGCGATTGATGGCGACGGCCAAAGTTCTCCCTATGGGTCATTGCAAGCTGCCTTGTCGGGCCTCCAAATATCTACAAGCTTGCAAGGTTAATCAATTTCCCTTAATAATTTATACTTTACGCCTCAWATGTTCCCATATTCCAGGTCTTAATTATCCGAATCTCATCACACATATTAACGTGTACATCACGCTTACTACACTAGTGACAAATCAAGTTTCGGTTGACTTCGATGTGCGCCCGTGGTTGCATTTTTGTCAGACATTGTAGCTAACTGTTTGAAACCAGATACACAACCCGTTGGGTGCAGAACTAGTAATCGAATTTGTCCAGGCAGATGGCACAGTCAACGGCGAAACTTACGCAGAGATTTCGCATTCGTTCTCAAACTTCGTGATACCCGGGGGTGTTACAGTTAATTCAGGCGTCTTTGATAATGTTCCCCTTACTCAGGGTGCGTTGGGGTCCTTGGCTATCATTCCCCTTGGTTACCTCGATATCTCTGCCGCCACTACTGCTCGAGTTGGGGGTGCTACAGGATACCAACTTCCTTGGCTGAAAATACAGCAAACCCACGTCCCTACCACCTATAATTTACCAGTGGGCATTCAACTTGATGACCTGTCCACTATTTTACCTACGGCGGGAATTCCTGGACTCATCGGTGTATAACGAGATCATGTCGACCGATTTTCATCTTGTCATGCTTTCCTTGTTCGAGAGAGATGGACTATACTTATACCCTTTTATTTGCGAACCTTATTGTAGCCAAAGACTTGTTTATAACATTTGTTATTAGGCGGGTGGTAGGAAAGATGCCCACAATATGATGGATGCAATTCCCCAAACTGTACACCATGTAACCCATTGTTGCCCCAAAGTGGCCCGCCCCACTATCAGTCGAGCAGCAGCCCAAAAGACGATTGGCATAGAAGGGGCCAAACGCAAAATTATTTGAGTGTGCGCGGTCAAAAGAAGCATGCAAAACAAAATCACAGAATGAATGAGATGAGGAAGAAGGGAGATGTTATAGAATGCTATCGGCGCGCGATCGGTAGCAATACGATTTTTAGATGAGGACGGAATATGATACTGGGCATAGGCTGTTACGAAGTCGGCGATGAGAAAAAACAACGGAGCAGCAACAATAAAATTTGGTATCTGAGAGAAAGACCAATAGCGCAGAAAACCAACATTCCAGTATCGGCTTTGGCTGTAGGTGTAGATGCATGGCAGCGCATTGGTACACCAAGAAGGAACGACATCGGTTGCGGATTTGCAAAAGACGGTATATGCGATATAATTGTGATAAATGAATGGCGCGAACACCGCCGAAGTCAACAGGACAGCAGTGCCTATCACAGACATGGCGACCTAAATAGGTGTTGATTGGGCTGATTGGTGAAAAAAATTGCGAAAGCATACCTTTTCTGCGGCGAGGACGGGTCGGACGACCATGCCCCATAAGATGTAGCCGCCCAAAAGAAACCCGTTTGACCTAAAGGAACTAGCTAGCGTGAACAAGATGGCGGCCAGCAACCATTTCTCCTTCGCGCAGTAGAACATGCCTTGAATTTTGCTAAGGATGGCCGAATAAGACATGAGATGGGTCTCACCTTTGTACGACAGATAGGTGAAAAATGGTTCGCTGTACGGGACCAGGCGAACAGTCACTGGACTAGATGACAAGAGTGAAATGATGACGGCCATGTACGCCAGCGAATGGGATTGCAGATGATGCAGTGACAGAAGGTAGAGGGTTCGGCTTGAGTCGCATGCTACAGCAGCCAAGACAAGCATCAACGAGAGGCTACTGCGATGGAGGTATCTCGTGAGGATGGGGGCCCCGGGGAAGAAAGCCCATTCGTGCTCATAGATGTAGCCGGACTGAGCTATGTGAAACAGATGGAACGAGTCCCAGCGCATGACGGGGTCGAGAGCACGCGAGATGGGGGCCAGGAGCGGAGACTTGTCGAACAAAGGAAGAGCGGCGGAGGCGGCATAGAGGAGAAGGTACGAAAAAGCAGAGACGAGAAGCGAAAGGACCGAGGCGGAGCGGGCAGACGGCGTCAGGAAGCGTCCCATTCGAGTTGGAGCTCAGACACACATGCAGGTCCCTGTCCTCGTCAATTTCCTCAGTGATGTCCCCTTACCCCTCACCGCCGTCCTCGTCCAGCTCGCTCCCCACATTGCCTGCATAAGGTTTTTGGCCGAATCCATCAGCTGGAAAGCCCAATGGTATGAGTCATGGCTGCTGCTGGCGCTCTGGTGGCTCGTCTGCCTCCTTGGTCATCTCGGTCTGCGGTTCGCTACTTCCTTCTACCCCTGACGAGACAATGACAACGGCTTTACAGATATATGTCTCCGGTTCTTATATTCCTTGCTCTCGCTATCCCCCAGTGGAACCAACCCACCCGATCGACCCAAGCCTTGGTTACCGAGGCCACCTTGCAGAACATCGTATCCGATTTGCAGTCTATCCTGTCTCTTTTGCCTTCTTTGCCCGCTCCCCCCGAGACACATGTGCTGGCTCGAATTTTTCTACTTCTCTATGTTCCAATCCTTGCTGTCACTTACTGTATTCGGCTTCAAGTCCTGATTGCAATGGCTGGATCTCTTCTTATCACGTATCGCGCGCCGTGGGCAATCGTCTTGCGCAAGACTTTGTGGAGAAGCGCGCATATCCGTTCCATTACTTACAACCTTTGGTCTCATCTGTCTGGGCGACCTATTTTGCCCAGCAGCGTTCCACACGATATTGACACCTCACCAACCAAACCTGTGAATACCCTTCGTTTCTTGTTCACGGTATACGAGAACCAACGGTGGTGGATGGGACTTGACTGGACAGCTGCCCTACTTCCCGGTGAACGACCTTCGTGGTGCTCAGCAGCTCAACACCCTGTTTCTCCGCCCAACGCCTTTTCGCTCCCGAAAAGCACCACGGTCACTGTCTCTAATGGGAAAGGTGTTAAGGTTCAACGTACTGCAATATGGAGGTGGGAAGAGCCTGAATGGCGCGTGGTAGTACGCAGGGCCGATGGTAGTCTAAGCAGGGTGGAGCGTCCAGTGCCAAGCATGGACAAGGAGAGCGCCAGCCGCTTACTGAAAGGAAAGCGGCGAGAATCGACGACGGCTATGCCACCCGCCCCTGGTGGAGACCTTTTAGAGGATAATGCAGAAGACGTCGATGCTACAAGTCCAGATCCCACCACGGATTCGGATGGCTGGGTATATGGAGACAACAAGTGGGAGAACCAGAGTAGTAAAGGCGGAATGAGCAAGGCAAGTCGATCACATCATAAAGAGAATACCCGACATCATTGTTGCGGCAGTATACGAGATATAGGCGTTGGACGCGTGTCGCAACTGTTCAGGAAACACTAGAACCATTACACGAATACRGGCCTGGCGATGCGTCAACCGATTCTCTCAATAGCGCAGTCGTTGAGACGGACAAGGCCAATGAAAAAGCCGTTACAACTGGGCAAGAATTCAGTCCGCTGAGGCAGCGATTGATCAATGCGCTGAAGCAGCCTGCCTCAAATACACAAGACGAAAATTAGTCTGTTGAGAAGGCGTTTGCAGGTCAGTCATAAAATTATGATGCGGACATAGCATGAAGAGCAGGGCTCAAAGCGTGTTATAGCTCCTCATGCGGGTTTATTTCGTCTTTTTTAGCAGGTCACAATGTCAGAGCAGTCATTACGTCGTAGGACATATTTGATAGTACTAACTAAGCCAATGACAAGCTTTGTATTTAGCTTAATACATCATCAGAAAAAAGTGCGGTCTTCGGGACGCCATCTTGCTTGATCATTCCGCGGGCCATAGTCGGAGAATTCATGGACATCACAACTGCAACATCTTTCAGCGGCGAGACATGGTATAAATGGATAATGTACCATGCCCAGATGAATCAAGGGCAATAACACCGCCCAACCCACCGTCGTGCGATAGTGCTTGGATTGCTTTCTCCGCCGCCTGATTCAATGGCTCACTAAGAAACTTTACTCTATGTCCAATGGTCGACGCGGTTGTTTGTCTAATGAAATACTAGCCAGATCACATAAGTACACGAAAGGAAGAGTGCAACTTACATCACCGTCACCAGTACCCGAGATGCCAACCGCTTGCGTACCTCCATCTCCACCATTCCACTCCTCCGCCCAAAAGCCAGCACCAAAAATCGGTGTGTCGCCTATTCGTCCCACAAGTTTGTTGGTCCTCCCACCCGTCGATGTCACTGCTGCAATGCAGCCCTTCGCGTCAAGGGCGACCGCACCTACGGTACCAGTCGGATAGAGATCCAATGCATGTAGACTGTCAGTTGATATGGTCGTTGGCCGAGGGAGGCCTAACCCTCGCATGTGTTCCTCCCAGCGATGTTCCGTGAAGAAGTAGGATGGGTCTACTAGTTCTTCGCCAAGTGACTCGGCGAGCTTCTCCGCGTTGGGGCCAGAGAGAAAGGCATGAGGCCCTTTATCAGGGGACAGGTATAACGCCCTCGCTAGTTTTCCTGGRTTTCTGACCTTAGTTAACAAGGTCACAGCGAATCCCCGACGGGTCGAACTAATTTCCGGATGAGACGATGGTGGCTTGGAAAGCATGATAGACGCTTCCAGCTCATTCTTTAAATTCGCAAAAATCAAAAGCGCCAAAACGAAGAAGTTGCAAAGTTATATGTGTACTGACCTTGCCATCGATATTGAAGACTGCCCCTTTGCCAGCATTAAACAGAGGACAGTCTGATATCATCAGATGGAATCAGCGTGAATATACTTGAGTGTTTTACCTTCCAGGACGGTAACTGCAGCAACGGCTGCATCCATCGCTTCTCCGCCAGATCTTAGGACTTGATAGCCCTGTTAACATTTGTCGTTTACCATTAATCCTAGTCCCACATGATAAACAACTTAACTGCCACCAGAGCAGATCTTAAACCCTCCCGAAAAGCTTCCAGCTGCTCAGGTGTAGAATCTTCCCTGTGTACAGTGCCAGCGCCCCCATGGATTACAAGTACAAATTGATCTTGTCTAGTCATCCGCTTGATAACCGTCACAGAACGTTCTACAGAGACCAGTCATTCTGGGTAGCATTGATTTCTGACGAGGATYGTTTACTTTGCCAGAGTGGGATCCTTAACTTGGTCGGTAAGCAACAACTCRGGACTGACATTTCAAGATATGATCCACGGATATAAAAAATAGGTATGGTATAGTAAAAGCGAAGACCGAAAAATAAACGGCGTACCCCTGTACTTTGATGAGGGAATGGGCCTTCTGGAAAGCACGCAGGACTGGAAAAGATCCAAGAAACGAGCAAAGGCTAGAAGCCCAAACGGGGAAACTAGGTTCAAACACGGTTTTAAAAAAAACAAAGGCGGGCGCGTCACTATTCAAACCGTTCGGAAAAGGGGACTGTGTTTGGCGTGGCCCACTATGTAGCCTCTCGGGTTGGTATGGCGGAGTCCACAATGTGCATGTTCGATTGAGAAAGGGCGAGAGTGACGTAAGATCTAACATCTATGTAGTGGTTTCAGTGTGCAGTGGCCTTGAGGATGAAAAGGCATGGGAGGAGAACAGGAGGTGACACCTGCCAGTGGACTAGGCCTTCCGAGTCCCCAGCAGCGGAACTCTACCTGTGGTGTCATAGCTCTCGGCAAACAATAGAATTTCATAGTACAGTACATACAACGGTGCTGAGGCTAAATCTCACGGTAATACCATTCGAGCCCCAAGATATGATGTCAAGTCGTCAGGAGCCATGGTTTCACGATCCAGAGACAACGACTGTTGAAGTTCTTTGCCCTCCGCGGTGCTGCTAACATTTACTATGTAAAAAGAGGAATTGGCACATACATTGCCACCTATGTACTGTTGTATATTCTGGTATTGCGGATAGGTATGCCTGGGCTCGCTCGGACCTTGAGGGCGGCAGCGGAATTCGACTTGTACAAGATATGGAAGGTGCACTGTTATCAGCGAGGCTTGTATGCCCTCAGAATCGGCTGGCATATGGCAAAGCGGCGCACGGACAGAAAGTGTTCGACCGATGGCCCTACCGAATMCACTGTATTTCAACTTTCGTTAGCGAAATGCCCTACCAATCAATGTATTTTACCACTCTTCCGGTATGATGTAGAAATTGATCACGCATGCTAAATATGGTGGCACCTTTTGGTCCTGTAACGCCATCATGAACAACAAGTACGCTGACTTGCCCGATATTGTATGTGGGCCTTTCTTTTCTGTTTCATTGCTTAYTGTTGTTACAGGATACAGCACCGGACATTTATGAAACCGAAGACGTATTCCCGACGACACAAAATACCGTCCGTCGCGCCGATGCATCTTCATTTTCGCTTTTGCTGATCGCTGTTGCACCAGGAGCAAGGTGATTCTAGCGACGATGAAGTTGGCTCCCGCACCGGTCAGCACATGCGCAGTGGTAGACACGGTGACGGTGCTAGCCGGGAGGATTTGGATACGACGAGTCTTATGCGTACGGACGAGGCAAGCAAACATTTTCGAAAAGCAGAGAGGAAACAACGAGGTATATTCCATACGCCGACCTTTGTCATATGCGATTACTTATGCCAACGCAGGACGCTCGCGAATGTTATACGCTTATCCTCCATCCCGGTCATCGCGCTCGTCCTCTTCTGAAAGTATATCCACGCCGCAAAAGACCATACCTCTTTCCCAAAGACTACGTGCACTCCAGACAGAACTTGCTTCTCTTGAACAAGAACTAGCTGACCCTTCGAACCCACTATTGCAAAAAAAACACGAGGAAAACGTAGATCCGGGAGAGCTGATCAAAGGACTTGTAGATGTTAGAGGCAGAATTGAGAAGATTAGGAAGGACAAGCAAGGCCGGGGAAAATTAATTGGCGTCGTCATAGGCGGCGAAACCTCTGAGGTCACTGAGGAAACTGACATAGTCAGCGACGAGCGACAAAGCGGGAGTGCAAAGGAAGAGAAAACAGCGATGAAAACGTTTGTTGACATGGAACGCAGGGTGGGTGAACTAGAAGGCATCATAGGCTCTTCCAACACTGCGCTAGACGAAGTAAGGATGACCATGATCTCTCCCTTCATCTGCTAACGATGTGCCAAAAGATGGCCCCAATGCCATATCCTTTACTGCCTCTTATGAGTCGCTTGAATAACCAACTTATGCTTCTCACGCAGCCACGACATGTGGACTCAATTTCTCGTCGGCTGAAGCTGCTATTATCAGACCTTGATCGACTCTCAGTATCTCAACACCATCGACGCCACTCGTCGAACTCTCCAACAACACCCTCACTCATCCAGGAACAGCTCCTGCCTATCCTCTCTCGCCTCAATCCTACGCTACCCCAGATACCGCACATCCTGACGCGTCTTCGAACCTTGTCTGCATTGCACGGTGCAGCAGGCGATTTTCAAAGTACGCTGGAAGGATTAGAGAAGGAAGGCTCTGAAACTCGAGGCGCTCTGCGAGACTTGCAGGATGCCTTGACCCAAGTGGAAGAAAGCATGATCGAAAACAGGACGCTCATAAAACAGAACGTTGCGGGACTGGAAAAGCGCATAGATGGTTTAACACAGCGCTTGCACACCTTGAACCAGTAGATGTGTCTCCGGACGTTACACATGATTACAGCATTATACAGTAGTTTACAATACCCTTRTTCACTTGATCATCCTGCTCTGGAACATAATCTGCGTCTACAACCGGTTCCTCGTCATCGGACGACTCACTATTCGAGTTGGCTTTGTGACCTCCTGTGCAAGTGCCGATAAGAAATGCTGCACATAGATTGCTCGTGACTGACCTATAACGTTTCCATTGTACTCACCGGAAACGTCATCGGCATCAGCGCGCCGTTGATCGGATCCAGGCGCCCTTGGGCGCTCTGCTTAGTCTCGTCCGATATATTGAGTTATGGAGGGGATTCTGAGGAAGACTAAACAAGGGGCGCGGCGCAGAGAGAGCAACGCACCGCTGAAAAACATTGGAAAGACGGGACGCAGCTAAAAGGCGGGAGAGGAAGGGTT
>JNHV02000007.1:0-131909 GCA_001691785.3 Amanita brunnescens Koide BX004 | reverse complement strand
CAAGCTCACCGTTCCATCCAGAACATCGTCGGCCGCGACTTCCTCCCGCGTGGCACCGGCATCGTTACCAGGCGCCCTCTCGTTCGTCCCCTTATCCATCCATGGCGCCTATGCTAATGATATCTCCAGGTCCTTCAGCTCATCCACAGACCTGCTGGTGCAAGCACAGGGCGTATGTTTCGCTTCCTGCCCCTTGTCCCTGTCTTACCCTCCTTTCAGCCCAGTTGAATGGCATCGATAAAGCAAGTGACAAAGCCGCCAACGCAGACGAGTGGGGAGAATTCTTGCACCTGCCGGGCGAAAAACTTTTCGACTTCAACAAAATCAGAGACGAAATCATCAGGGACACCGAGGCGAAAACAGGCAAGAACGCCGGTATTTCTCCACAGCCAATCAATCTCCGGATATACTCCCCCAATGTCCTCACTCTTACCCTCGTCGACTTGCCCGGTCTCACAAAAGTACCCGTGGGAGACCAGCCGCGGGATATAGAAAAGCAAATAAGAGAAATGCTGATGAAATATATATCCAAACCTACATGCATTATCCTAGCGGTCACTGCTGCGAACGTCGATTTGGCTAATTCAGACGGACTAAAGATGGCAAGAGAAGTCGATCCGGAAGGTACTAGAACCATCGGCGTCCTTACAAAAGTTGACCTCATGTAAGTAGCGTGCCGCATCTGTTGCTGATCCATGTGAAATATTTGCAATGCCAGGGATGTTGGAACGGATGTTGTCGATATTCTCGCCGGTCGCATCATTCCCCTTCGTTTGGGTTACGTTCCCGTCGTCAACCGTGGCCAGCGCGACATTGAAGCGAACAAGGCCATCAGCCAGGCACTCGAGAATGAAAGGCAATTCTTTGAGAATCACCCTTCTTACAAGGGCAAAGCTCAGTTCTGTGGCACTCCTTTCCTTGCACGGAAGCTCAACATGGTGCGCTATTTCGGGTCCTGTCTTTTTCCGCCTCATTGTCATAATTTGCTAGATTCTTATGCACCATATTCGAGCCACTATTCCAGATATCAAAGCTCGCATCACGCAGCAGCAGCAAAAGTTCAATGCAGAGTTGCAATCCCTCGGGGGATCGATGGCAGACAACTCGGGTAATGTCGTGCTGTCTGTTATCACAGAATTCACTTCGGATTTCCGGACAACGATTGACGGAAATACGAATGACCTTAATCTCAACGAGCTGTCCGGAGGTGCTCGAATCAGTTTTGTCTTCCATGAGCTATTCAACAACGGTGTCAGAAGCATCGACCCATTTGACCAGGTGAAGGATGGAGATATCCGCACCATCCTGTACAATTCTTCGGTAAGCTTCAATRGCTTGTGTCAGGTCCAATATATAATCTCTATCTGCATAGGGTTCAACRCCAGCGTTGTTCGTTGGGACAGCAGCTTTTGAAGTGATTGTCAAGCAGCARATCAAACGTCTAGAGGAACCTGGCCTTAAATGCTGCCAGCTGGTCTATGACGAGCTAATACGTATTCTTGGCCAACTTTTGAGCAAGATTGTTTGTATTTTCAATGRGACTTTGACAAATGGTTGACACTTTCCTATAGCAAGCATTCAGGCGGTATCCAGCTTTGCGAGAGCGGTTTAACCACGTCGTTGTCAACTTTTTCAAAAAATCAATGACGCCAACGCTCAAGCTAGTGCAAGACCTTGTTTCGTGCGTCTGTCGCAATATTCCTACAGCCTCGACTAATAATGTTACAGTATGCAGGCCTGTTATGTCAACACCACTCACCCTGACTTTATCAGTGGACACAAGGTATGTCATAAACCCGTCATACATATCGATCGAGAAGGTTCATCGTTTCCGGTTAGGCCACCGCTATAGTGACCGACCGATTGAATGCGAACAAACCGCAAGCTTCCAATGACCCAAAAAACCCCCGTGCGCAGGTCAATAACAACAAGGATTTGGACGTAGACAAGAAAGACGAACCCAGCTTTTTCGGTTCATTCTTTGCGTCAAAGACTACGTCGAAAAAGAAGGGAGGTGTCATGGAAGCGCCACCTCCGATCATTCGGCCCCAGAGCGCATTGAATGAGAGAGAGACAATGGAAACGGAGGTTATCAGTGCGTGCTATCGCTTCCACTTTTCCGCGCCTGGGTGTTGAACGTGTGGACATAGAGTTGCTCATTCACTCGTATTTCAACATCGTGAAGCGGGAGATGATTGACATGGTGCCCAAAGCTATCATGCTTAATCTTGTTGAACACTCGAAAGAAGCCCTACAGCGAGAGCTCCTTCAGGAATTATACAAGCCGGAAGTGTTAGACGAGTTGCTCAAGGAGAGCGAATACGTGGTCAGCCGTAGAAGGGAGGTGACCAGCATGCTACAGGCCTTGAACAAGGCAGAGGAGTGGGTGTCCTGTTCTATATGGCGTGAGTAAAGCTGACGTCTGTTTCTAGGATCGTTGCTGGAGTGTAACATGGACGTGTTAGATAGCCATTTTTCTGTACTATGCTTGTAAATACCCACCTAATATTCTCATGACAAATACGGGCTGCGCGGAGTGAACTTTGTTTTGAAAAACTGTGTAGTCGCCGGAGCGATGCAGTCAGCGACCAGGCCTCATGTGCTCTACCACAATCCATATCAACTCGGTTCTCTCTTTGCCCATTCTGCCGCTGCAGCTATTGATTTCAATCCAGGTCCACAGGATTATGAACTCAAACGACAATACCTCGCGCTGCTTCCGCCACAACAGATCATCGACATCTGTCTAGCTTTCGATGTCCATGTTCCTCCTTATATCAAAAGTACTGTATGGCCTTTGGACCTCAAAGCCGCCATTGCCCTTCTTACAAAGACTCCTCACTCTGAATTCTCTCCGGCAAGAACTGGCAATGTTCCCGTCATGGACTCGCTCACCGACTCACAAACGGACGCTCCTGATAGATCTCCTGCTGACGCACCGCCAACAGAAAATCCACCTTCAGCACCGCCAAACTCCACCGAAGTTGCTCCACCAAGCTCTACAACGCCAGCGCCGCAAACCTCGTATACTTATCCTTCTTACCCACACGCCCCATATTATCCTCCACCGCCTGCTGGCTACCCTCCTTACCCCCATCCATATCCTGGATATCCCCCTCCAAATGGYCACACTGTCCCGCCCCCACCAGGCTATCATCATCACCCATTACTCGCCGGAGGATCTACCTCTCATCCCTCTCAGCCTCACGATCCCTACAGCACACAATCTGGCGAAGACCTTCCCAGTTACGAAGAGATGATTGTTGAAGCTCTCATTGAATCAACGGATCCCGAAGGTTGCGCACCAAAGGATCTTTTTACGTGGATGGCTTCACATTACCCATTACAGTCCAATTTCCGTCCCTCTGCCAGTCAGGCGCTTCAGAAAGCCTACAAACGCGGCAGATTTGAGAAAACTAGCAGTGGAAAGTATAAATTGAATGCTACTTGGGAAGGCGGCAATGTGCGTGAGCGCATAGGCTTTTGCGTATCTGACCAAAGGTTTATTATCACCAGACTACTCGACGGACTACTCGGCGGCCGCAAACACATTTGCAATCGACTGCTCCCAGTAGTAGCTCAACTCTTACTCCGCCGTTCACCCAACAACCTCGGATACCAGCAGGGCTGCGGCCTCCTTATCCTGCACAACCCTACGGGTACCCTTACCCTTCCGCACCGGGATGTCCTCAGCCGTTACGATCGCCATCACAGCCACCTCCCGCGCTATCGGATATCCCTTCTTCCGACAAGGAGGTTTACGAAACTGCCCACGACATATTGAAAGCCATCAATTTTGGTGGTTTGTTACAATTGTCTAATTCTAACGAGAATAACGAAATTCACGAAAACAATGCGGCTGGTTCTACGAATGGGGACGCGGCTAGCGGGCCGCCCAATATCATTCCAGATGAACAGGTCGACGGAGATAATACGACATCAGAAGCAATAGCCATGACGACGAGTCCAACGGTTTCTCGAGCGGAGCTACAAGCTCGGCTTGTTTTACTAGCAGCACAGCTGGGCGCAATCGCAAAAGATGAGCCTCCCGGGTCGGCCGCAGCGGAAAGGGAGCCCGACGGACCTAATGTTCCTGAACCAGCTGCGGAGGTGGCGGAGGAGGAGGGAGACAGCGAGGAGGAAATGGAAGCAGTAATATAAGGACGTAGCATAATACCGTGCCAGCTAGAGAACAATAGCAAGAATGAGGCCAACCGGGAAAGGAAATCCTTGTTTTTCGACGACACGTGTTTAGTGTCAGTCCATCGTCGCGTGTACTATTTAACATCCGGCTGGCACAATGGCTACAGCTCTGCCTCCCAGCTTTCATCAATGTCGTCTGACCATTCACTCCTTTCACCATACCTCGACAAAGATCAGCCCCTGGTGAGCCTTTTTTTTCCCGCTTGTTCAACTTCATTTTCTAAGATCTTCGGTAATTCAGCTGGAGCCCGTGACCTGCACTGGGACTTGCAAAGTCAAGTATCGCGGAGACGATGACTGGGATTTCTTCCTTGATGTATCGCACAGAAGAAAGCCTACAGATCTGTCGTTGATATTGCCACACTATCGCGCGCGCCATCAGCCAGTCGATCATCGTATGAGCATGTTCGTCTCCACGGCGTCAACAAGTCCCATGAGGCTAAAAGTTGTACGTCCTATACGTGAACCGCTCACTGAAACGTATTGATCCCCGTGCAGTGTCGCTCCGTTGCCAGCTCGCGGTTTTATCTCGAGTTGCGAGCCTCGTCGTCCGATGTCACGGTGTGGCTGCCGTCAGACTTTAGGGGCCAAATCCATCACACTGGCAAAGCAAACTTCTCTGCTGGTTTTGTAAATAAAATCGTGCGCAACGTCAGTTTCAATGACGACCTCTTTTACGACCAGTGCACGGACGACATTGTCATCGTCTATACGACGGGCCATGTCACTTTTCGGATGTGGGATGTCCGGACGTGTTCTCCAGAGATTCCTCACAAAGAAGCAATGAGGAGGATGTTTGGCTGTAACCGCAAAGTGCCCGAAACCCCGATAAACTGGGACTTCCTGTTAGAAGACTAGTGATTAGCTATGTTTCCCTTTCTCTTTGGGTTCTCTTGGTTAGCTTCGTTCGGGAATACCCCTGTAGCCCGGGACGCCGCATTTTGTAGCGTTAATTACTGTATTATCAGCCCATTCTYTATGTTAGTATACACTATGTTTACCGTAAAGCTTATGATATGCTTAGTTAATCGTCTTGTCTGGGTGTCAAACATCGTTCCACCGCTTCAACAAGGGCAGAATTTTCAAGAGCGGCAGCGACTCTTTCCTTGTCATTTAGTTGCTTGTTAACTGGGCCGAGGATTTGAGTTTGGTCAAACGGAACTGGAATTACTTACCGGCATGCTCGCTCTGGTGCGAGCCGGGTTTTACGAAAATATCGACCTTGAATCGACTAGGAAGGCTTCGAAGCAGTCGTACGCGAATAGTGAGACCTTGTAATACCGTTTCAGCCTTAAATCGGTGAAAGTATGGTACCGATTACCGATCAGAGTCGACATCCCACAATGGGGTACTGTCGGTGTAAACTCAACCTTTATAGAATCCTGCTTGATAGTGATCTGCGGCGCGGAGACTACACGAAGCTCTTCCAGAGTATTTGGATGCTCTGGGTCGTATATCGAGCGTATCAATTCTACAGAAAGCACATCAACATGCACATCAATGATACTGACGTGATAGATATACCAAAAACCTCGTCCTGGTCGATGAGTTCGACCTCTCCCACATCGTCTCCCCTTTCCTGCGATGCATTGATCCAAAGTGACTGGAAAGCAGCATCAAATTTGCGACTATGCTGCTTTGCTGGAGAAAAGACGGTAGGATTCGGGTTGTATATCTCGCCAGGCATGACGCGATTAGCGAAGATCCTAAATTAGCGTGACAGGTCACGCGAACCTAATTCTGACTTTTGCCTAGTTTGAATTTCCCCCGATGCCACCAAAAGTACGCCCTTGCCACTGTTTCTGGCTTCGCAAACCTGACATCGCGTTCAGCGAAGGCGCGCGGAAAGCGCTGGAGAAGTATCGTCAAGGGTAACCAGAGCAAGCACCAGATCTACGCGCGCAGCGGATGGTGATTCGAACGTGTGAGTAGGGTGGTTTTGTTTCACTGCGCCTCTGAAAGACGAATCTTTTCCAGAGAACCAGATGTAGTACTGACCTTACACATATCACCCTGATTATTAATGTGGGGCTCTACAGACTGCCCGCGGTTCGAAGAAGTCCAAGACGACAAACACAAAGACTTCTGGCACAAAAGGGAAACAAAAGAAGGCGGCACAGGATGCTACAGTCAAGGTGGTATGTCCCTGTCCTCCGCCTTGTTAAGATCCTTTGCGCCTAATTAGCGGATCAAGTGTATTGATAACATAATCAGCGCACAGCCACGTGGTTGATTCCCATGCGTCAAGGCACCACAGGAGTCGCCGGCGTGCAACAAGTGAGTGCAGTCCATCAAGCGCAAGCATCCAGGCAGACTCGCTTGACTTGTGCGGTCAAGCTGTCAATCTGCGTGCTGCGTTGCACGCATGCCCTGTCTATCCTTTCTATGCTTCTCTTCTCACCTAAAACATCTGCACAGCGACACCAATACCGACGTAGGTAAGCAAGAAATCGAAAAGGTGACCCAATGTTTATATTTGCGCCACCCATCTAACTTGGCATTACAGATGAAGGAGAAACCCATTCTGAAAACACATAATGCCTCAGTAACGAAATATGATCCAAAACGCGCCCTCGACATCTTCGCATCGTATGCCGATGACGACAACCCAGGATTGGTCGGTCCAGAAGGTTTCGAGAAGCTATGTAATGATGCACAAATTTCAATGGACGGGGTTCTACCTTTTGTCTTGTCTTGGCAAGTTGACGCAGACGAGATGGGCAAACTCACCAGAGAAGGTTGGATCAAGGGCACAGATACTCTCAAGTGAGTCAGGTGACGTCTATCAAAAGTGCTTTTTTACTCACTCGTCAAACAGGATCTCGTCTTTATCGCAGTTTAACATTCTTGTCCGAGAAATCACCGACCTCCTTGTTCTTGGCCGTCCCCCATTAGCGCGACCAACAGGCAAAAGTAATAAAGAACCGAAAGAGCCATACAACAGAGCAAAGTACTGGGGATACGCTGAGAAACCAGATCATGCATTCCAGGAGCTGTACACGTATTGTTTTTCCTTGGTAAAACCACCGTAAGGATGAGACATGTCTTAAAATGCGTTTATCTCAGTCTAGTATCAGGCCTTCGAAAAACATTGACATGGAGGTGAGTCCTACACTTCCGACTGAGAGGACGTTCAAGTTGACGTTGTGTTTCGTTTCACTAGACTGCAACTACACTGTGGTCTGTGTTATTGGTCTCGCGCTACCCGTTGATGGGTGAAGTAGTGRCCTTTATAGCGGTCAGGAATCTTGCATTGGACATGTTACATATACCAACGTTTCATTGTTAGGACAAGAAGGGTACATATAAGGCGGTAAACAAGGATTTATGGAGTATGGTATGTTACCCCATTTGCCAATCTGCCCTTGTTACTCAATTTCCTCAAGATGCTCGAGTTCTGCCAAACAGTAGATACAGATCTCCAAGGTTACGACCCAGATGCTGTTAGTACATCTTCCCCTGTCACATCCATCTGCTAACGGGGACATAGGCGTGGCCAACACTGCTTGACGATTTTGTGGCATGGAAGAAGGGCACCACCGCAGCCTAGAATATGCGGTTCCGCATTCATTMATGTTTTCATCATTCTTATTCCGTGTACTTGAGCTATTAAATTGTCGTTATATTCGCAATTGGACTATTACCAAGGACCCTCTCCACTATCAAGATCGTAAGCATGAGGACATGTCGGTATCATCAAATCAAGGCTATTTGTTAGCTAAACGCGAGAGCTCCACAAGGCTACGAATTCGAGTTCGCCATCCATCTGCATACAAGAAGCGAATGAGATTGGCCAAGAAACTCCTGTAAATCATGTTGAGCGATGCTCAACCAACACAGGAGAAGCTCGTACCAGCTGTGTGATAGTGAACCAAGAGGATAATCAAGAACTTTAGGAATGCCGGTTTGAATCAACGTTGGGAATCGATCAGAAACAACAGCCTTTGGGTTGGTCAGAGAGCGCAGCCCTTCCGGTCCCCCTAATCAGACGAGTAAGTAATCGCACCCACTTCGCAACTATRTCATTTCACTTACCGAAACGACCATAGCCACTCATTTTAGTACCACCAAAAGGCAGATCTTGACTATGAAAAAACTTTAGCTGGACTGAACAAGCGCTCTTCACTCGAAAACCTACTTGACCTGGAACTATCTGTCAGCCGACCGAATACATACATTGACGAATAATCTTACATAGAAAACACCAAAATCATTTACGGAAACCATTCCGCACTCCAATTGCTCGGCAACCTTGAGGCATTTGTCTTGGTCTGGACCAAACACGCTCGCTCCGAGTCCAAACTTTGTGCCATTGGCGATTTCAATAGCTTCTTCAATAGTCTCATAAGGCATCAGTACAGCAACGGGCGCAAATACTGGACGGTGTTAGCCCCTTTTAAAGTGGTTTGGGGAAGTACTTACACTCTTGCTTTGCTATTTCCATCTCGGCGTGCACGGGGCCAACAATGGTGGGTGTGAAATAGTATCCGTTGTTCAAGTAGCTGTGCTTGTACACTTTTCCGCCATCAATGTTCGCGCCATCTTCATTCGCGGCCTCTATAATCCTTTCAAGAGCCTCGAATCTATCACCGGATATCATAGCACCACCTTCCACTGTCGCAACGTATCCCTCAGGAGATTGAGCAAGAACGGAGCCTGGGCGCATCTTCCTGACGCGCTCTGATAAGAGGCTATGAAGGTCGTCATAGAGTTCCGAATGCACTATCAGGCGTTCAATGCCAATACAGTTTTGTCCCATGTTTTGGCTAGTACAGGATGATTAACGTTGAAGATGATTGGGAGGGTAGCAACTCACAATACGCCACGCGTCCAAACGCTGATCCACTTGTTGAGGTCAGTTCCGGGAAGAATAATAGCGGGATCCTTGCCACCAAGCTCGAGTGTTACTGGGGTCAAATTCTTCACTGCTTCCGCAGCAATCTGTGATATGGATAATCAGACAATTAATCACGTCAAGATACAATGGTTTACACACAATTCTGCCCACAAGCTCAGAACCAATGAAAGTGATATGTTTAATCAAAGGGGAATGAATCAAGACATTTGCTTGCTCAGGGAAGCAGCATACGACTTGAACCAACTCCTGGCTATGTCCGCAGGCTTCAAGACATGTTTTGATCGCGTCTATGAACCATGTAGTTGACCAAATGACGTGTTCTGAGCACTTGAGAACAATGCCATTTCCAGCAAAGATGGCAGCAAGGATTGGAGACCAAGCGTTGTGCAAGGCTAGAAAGGCAACGCGTCAAACCCATGATAGAGCGGAGTGAAAGGCTCCTACGATAGTTCCAGGAGACGATTGCCGCCACGACACCAAGGGGTTCATAGTAGACTTGGCACTTTTTATACGATAGCATTAGCGGGTTGGATCTAGTCTCTGGCCTGAGTACTTGCTCTCCATGGTTGATTAACCACTCCATTTTTGAGCAAGTCGTAAGAATCTCTCCCAGGGCTGCATCAATTACTGTCCGACAGTCAGCAACAATGAGAAGAAAGCGAGGAGGCAAACATACGCGTTTTCCCCGTGTCTCTGCAAGCAACCCGTGCGCACACTTCCTGGTTATCTACCACCCACTTTAACAGACTCCTGACTACGCGCCGGCGCTGGATAAAAGTGGTGCGTTTCCACTTCTTCTGCGCCTCCGTGGCCCTGCGTATTTTTCCCTGAATTTCTCTTTCGTCATCGGCAACAAAAGTTCCAAGGTGTAAGGACGTGGCAGGATCAAAACTGGTGATGTAGCGCCTGCCGTTGTCATCCATGACGCCTGATCTGATAGCTTCATTCCTTTTGTCGAGGTGTGATTGTAGGTTGGCATTCTCAATGGGTGGGGCTTCATATTTGGGATCTGAGGCCTAAGCGGTTGTGAGGAGAGGCAAACGAAGAGGATGTGATATATATATGCGCACTGCGGGTGGATTGTGTTGAAAAGGGACGGGGGAGTTGTGCATTCTGTGATAGCGCTGGTAGACGAGCCAGAAGCCCGCTACGCTAAAGAGGGAGAGAAGGAGGGCGACATCGAGGCCTGTGTCGCTTTGGCCGTCGGCAACGGAGAGGGGGACAATTGGGTGGAGGAGGATACGCAGGAGCGACGGCATGGCAGGCAAGCAGGAAGAACGCGACGCGAACCGTGTAAACTGTCCATCACGTGCTCATTACAGGGTATATATCCTACGCTATCTCTGTCCAAGCTCTACATCCTCCGTCTCCGGTGGCGGCGGCGAAGGACCAGGCTCAATATCCAGTGGTGTTGGCAAATCTACCGGCGAAGGTGCAGGCAGTTTAGACACTGTTATTGTCGGCAATTCTCGAAWCAATTTTCGCTTTTCCACATTCGTTACATCTCCCAGCGGTGGAGGCTCCAGCTCGCTGACGTCTGCCAACACGGGAATTGATACCTGATCCGCGTCTCCTACCGTTTCCTTTTCCTGTTTCCATTAGAATCATTGTTTGAGCACAACTCGACCACTGACCTTTCCCTTTCTGTTTTCGAGTGGGGGACTTGTGGCGACGCCGGCTTCGTGCCATTTTCGCATACTTCTGTCCGCCCACGCTTCCATGGCACTCCACCCCTTGTACTCTCCCGCTAGTCGCAGTCCCCCACCAGCACCATTATCCCCGCCCCCGTCACCTTGACCGCGACCGTTGCCGTCATAGAAATAGCTTTCGTAGCCTAGATCGTCTTCGCTGTTGTCGCTAGGGTCCGCTCGACCCAATTCGTAACCCTCCCCGCTTTCGAGTTCGTCCACAAAATAGGCAAGCCATTTTGCCCAGCCCGCTGGACCATCACCTGGATACAGAACAACCTTTGTGTCAAAGTCTCGACCAAAGACGATGACTTGGCCAAAGGAGCCATCGTGGTCAGGGGCGAGATCAACACCGACGTAGTTACCGAGCTTGTCTGCTATAAGGGGAATCCAACCACGCTGAGAATATTCGCGGCGAACCCAGCCGGGAGGAAAGGACTGCATGAGTTCTTTAAGCTTGGAGTTTGCGCCCGTCTGAGGATCATCATCGACCTCGCGCCAGATGCGCCACTCCTCGAGGACGTCCTCCAGCGGCAGAAAAGTGAGACCGAAAAAGAGACCTTCTGAGCAGCCGGCGGCAGACTCGGCCTCCTGGCCGTCGACGCAGAGGTACGAGTCGCGGACCACAGGAGGGAGGGAAAGGCCAAGCTGGAGCTCTATTTGGGCAAGGTCTTCTAGAGTAATGCCATAATTGAGGGTATCTCCGAGCTCAGGGTATTCGCGGGCCAGCCAGGCGCGCAGCCTGTTCCAAGTCGCATGGAGAGATGGGTACGCGGGGGAGTGGAGATGAGGCGGCAAGAATGCGGTGGGTGGATAAGTGTAGGTAGAGGTAACGGGCGAGCTTGTGGGAAGCTCAAAGGCGTCGTGCGTGGCAGAGAGCGCGTGTCGGCGCTGGCGGTGTGCGCTGAACAGAGACGACAGCCAACCCATGTCGATCATCCGCCGCCCGCCCGCCGAATTGTCCTTGCTTACATAACCCCGATATCCATTACTTCATACAATATATACAACTAGAATGTATCCAGCTGGTTTCTGACCTTAAATTCACATCCCGTCTTGGATTTCACCTCATCCAATGTCACTCCTTTCGCCATGTCCGTCAACTCCAGTCCTCCTGCTGCCAAGTCCACTTTGAACACGGCGAGCTCGGTCACGATGGTGCTCACGGCCCGGGCACCCGTTAGTGGAAGCGAACATTCTCTGACAATTTTGGGTTTTCCATTCTTTGAACAATGTTCCATCGTGACGATRACCTTGGTCTTGTCAGGGTTAGAAACAAGATCCATTGCCCCGCCAACGCCTTGATGGAGATGAGTTATCTTTTAGCAACGAACAAAGTAATCGCACCTTTTAACATTTTTCCAGGGATCATAAAGTTTGCAATATCTCCCACTTGCGATACTTCCATTGCCTGCCGCGCGATCAGCCAAGACCACCGTGGGATCAGTAATAACGTACACCAAGAATCGCTGCGTCAACATGACCGCCGCGAATCATGCTGAAGGATTCGCTCGAGTCTGCCCGCACTGTGAGCCATTCCGAAGGACATAGCACTCCGACACTCACCAAAGACGGAAGCACCGGGGACAAGCGTGATCGTCTCTTTACCTGCATTGATCAAGTCCCTGTCGTCGATTGAACGAGTGAATGGAACATGGGAAAGAGTGGGACTCACGCGTCCAGCTGTTTCTGTGTTGGATACGGTCCCATTCCAAGGACACCGTTTTCACTCTGTAGCCAGACTCGCACGCCTTCCCCCAAGTATTCCGGAACTAACGTCGGCATGCCGATTCCCAGGTTGACGTAGTAGCCATCTTTGAGCTCCTTCGCAGCTCTGCGAGCAATGCGATGGCGGACGGAATCAGCGTCTGCCTTTCCCGATGTGTCATCAGAAGCGAGTGTGACATATTCTATCTTCTTCTCGGTTGTGGCGGGAACAATACGGTCGACATAGATGCCCGGAACGTGGATAGCGTTTGGAGATATTGAACCAATGGGAACTATGTTCTCCGCCTAGCGAGATATGAATTGGGACGAATTGACAGCAAAACGGGGCCAACCTCGACAACGGTGACCTTGGCATTCTTTGCCATCKCAGTGCTGAAATTCTGCGACGCATATCTGCAGACCTTAGTCGAGCACCTGACCATATAAGTTTACACACCTGAAAACACAGTTTCCGGCCTCATCGACCTTCCATGCCCTGATAAGAGCAAAGTCTCCAGGTATGGCCGTCTCGAGGATATATCGTCTGCCATTAATTTCCCGRCCCTCCTTCTTTATACCCGGTGTAGCAACGCCGGCCGAGAGACCACCGGGATTGTAGCGTTGTGGTATCATGCCCGTTTCAACAGCGGTATTTGCACCCGTAGGTGTGAAAAATGCGGGTATACCTGCAGCATGTGCCCGAATGCGTTCGGCCAAAGTACCTTGTGGAACAAGTTCCAGGGATATCTGGCCATTGAGATACATGGCCTCAAACTTTTTGTTGCTGTCCGTACGTCAGCGAACAGATAATGGAAAGCTCGACAATGTCCGCACCCGCCAGGGTATGATGCGATAATCTTGCTTATCTGCTCGTTGTTCAACAGCAAACCTATGTCGCATGATCAACGCTGCATGCTGATACACCAAATGAATAAAATACCTAGACCGGAGTCGAGCGTGCCTGCGTTGTTGGAAACGGCGGTCAAGTTTGTGAGATCCTCCCGCTTGGCAATTGCCTGTAGCAATGTGTCTATATATGCGGTCAATCTACAGTACGAATGGAACAGCCATGAAGATGCACACTTGGCACACCAGCTAACCCGAAACCTGAAAAGGTGGTCAGCCGATTGAAGCGCATACAAGATCCGGAATACCTCCGCAAAGCAGAACGTCGCCGGCCTTGACGTCGCGTAGAGCATCGTCGGCGGAACTCCAGAGCTTAGTGCTGGAGGAGCTGTGGCGCCTGGCGAAGAAGACGCGGGGGGCGATGCGGAGATTAGTGAGAGTAGCGAAGAACATGGAGAATAGCGAATGCTAGCTGACTACATATACGTCTATGAGCGGGGATAGGATAATCCGGGGCACAAGCGGCAGCGAACCAAACAACGCGTCAACATGACAGACTGGACAACCGACGCCAGCGGCGCTCTGCGACTCTCCTTCGGTCCGTCCAAGCCCTCCGTCTCCGCATCAGCTGACCTCCCGCAGTGGCCCACGACTCCCCAGACCTCATCTTTCACCCAGCCTTCACATATCCCATCTACGGCGACGAGGAGAAGATATATGGCTATGCCGACCTCCTCATCGACTTGAGATTCGCTTCCGGCTCGCTGGCCCAGTTCCTCAATGTATCCTATTCCAAGAGGCTCGCCTCCTCAACTGTAGATGACGTAGAGGGTACCCTTGCCAAATTCATACCCCCAGGCTATCACACAGATGAGGCTGCATTTCTTCAACAGGTCGAGCATGATACTCTGTCTTTTCGCCCTCACGGTGACATGATATCATCCTATTCCTGTGTCAAGTCCACTTCGGAAGGCGAAGAAACTGTTGAATTCGAAGTGTACCATGTACGTATCGCCTGTCCCAAGGTACCAATTCTAACTATTTCAAAGTCGACGTGGGACACTCCTGGCTTCAAAGAGTACCATAGGCGACTTCAGCTTTTCGTCTTGCTATACATTGAAGGTGGCTCATACATCGACGAAGATGAGAACGGTTGGGAGTTCATGGTGCTGTGAGTAATCTTCCCTCAACATTCAGCGCGCGTTACCTTCATACTCTGCTGCCAGCTATGAAAAACGAATGCCAAGCGGTTCAGCATCACCAACTTATCATCTAGCTGGTTATTCATCCCTTTACAATTTTTACCACTTTCCTGAAAAGGTTCGCATGAGGTTGAGGTAAGTCTCGCAGGAACGCCTCCCCCCACACGCCGGCTCACCTTGGGTTAGCCAATTCATTATTCTACCTCCATATCAGAGACAGGGCCATGGTTGTACGTCTGAGTACTTCTATACGCCTCTATATGACTTAGGTTTTAATTTGACCAGCTGAGCTGTACAACGCAATCTACCAATATATCATTTCTCAGCCTCATATTGCCGAGCTGACAGTTGAGGATCCCGCTGAAGCATTTGAAGATTTACGCGACAAAAACGATCTCCGCATGTTGCTATCAAATTCACAGTTTATGGAGGAAGGCTTTGGCAAGCACACTGTCTCCCATGGCGGTGGGCGAGTAGGTGGCATAGGAAAGGGCAAGAAAAGTGCGCAGACTGTCACTGGGAAATTATATCCGCCCACGAACAAGGCTTGGGCTGAAAATTGGAGGCGAGAGCTAAAAATTGCTGGGGTGGGTGCGCCKTACATACACACAAAGCACTACTAACTTGCCTTCATTAGAGGCAATTTCAACGACTCACTGAAATGCTCTTGCTCCATCATCTCAACCCGCTAGACAGTCATGCTGCTAAAGCTTACCGCCTGCAAGTCAAAGAGCGCCTTTATCGGTTCAACTTTGTAGGCGTTTACATTCAAATGCCAACAATTATACTAATGTATCTCAAGGAAATGCTTGCCCAACTGGAAAAGCAAGAAAGACTGGATAAGCTCGAAGAAACCTTCCAAAATGTGCGGAATGATTACCAGCGAATATTGAACATGGCGGGTTGCGCCTAACTATCTGTACTTGTGGGCATTTTTTGAATTGTTTTACTGTTATATTATATCTGTAATGAACTAAAACTGAATCCCATATCATGCATCGCCAGCCTCGGCACCAGAATAACCTCCATCGCCCTGAGGATCTTCATCATGAGCTGTCAACTTCGTTCCGTCGCCCCCACGATCCCTTCGTTTCTTTGCAAAAATTAAAAAAGTCAATATGATAAGGTCAATGTCCAGAGCGCTTGGTTGGATTCGAAGAACAGCTCTTTTCTCTTGGGCGAAAAGGCCCTCTTTAATYGACTGCCTCGAATACTGCGCAATCTCATTGTTGGTGTCAACCTGAACAAGCTTTTCACAGCTCAACAAACCAGCCAATGATAGTGAACAAGTGGCATACCACCAACCCCACGCCTCTTTCTGACTTCCATCTATATTCCAYGCCGTCATTCCCGATAAAGTACCGGGAGCTGTCGCTCATATGTTATTTTCAAAATATGAATAAGAGGCTGACGACGGCGTACCGCCCGAACCGGCTCTTCTTGAACAGAAAATTGGCGAGGAGCACGCCGAGGCCGCCGTACCTTCCAACAGCATCTTCCGACGCGCCGAGGAGGGTGCTCCTGATCATCGTCGGAGAGTCCCAGCTGCGCCATTCTATCTCAGCTACGATGCTTTCCTCTTCGCAATCTGCGGGCCGCTGGAGTACCGAGACCTTGGGCTTACCGACGGTCCGAATTTGGTAATGAGCAACGCCGTTAGACGATACGAGAATCGTGTGTTCGGGATTGTCAGGAATGAGGTACAGATCCATCTATGCGCTGGCAGTTCARGTGAAGAAATGTGTTGTCGCACCCAGGTGTCCAAGTCAGCCAACGAACGGACCGCATCGAAATTACTAGGCGACATTGAAATAATGCTATAATACAGTCTACTACTTACAGAAAGAATGCACATTATAAGACCAGGTTACCTGGCACATGTCTAACTGCCCGAATATAATGTACAGTGGAATACACGCCAGAGCTAATATATAGATATATCAAGCGTTGAATGTGAATAATCCGATGGTATTCCCAAAACCGGCCAAAGCGTAAGAGTGTGATGCGATAAACAAGGATGAAACGCGCGTAAAGGGCATTCGAGGGACCGAGGACGAACTAGCACTGATAACTTCTTTAGAAACAATTGCCGATAACAGACATGTTTGCAAACGCGAAGTGGTGGGATCAAATATCCATATTTCCCAACGGTCGAGAGTGGAAAGAGGTAGACCATTCAAGGAGACCTGTTGACTGTTCCAGGTGTTGGTCTTCTGCCTCAAGCGTTCCTTTCGCCGCAAACCAAGTACTTTTCGGGAGGTCAACTCCCAGTCCCCCTTYTCGCATGAAATGTCTGAGAAATGCAAAATTGAATGGTTGCGCCAAAACGAGTTCGACCCTCGTTGCGGCTTCAGTACATTGCCCCCCAGGATAGATTCATGGTCCTCGCCCGGGAAAGGTACCATTAAAATCTCCGACGAACGGCGGGAGCCCTCAGTTGTGCGCCGAGGATATACGCCATGCCCTGAGACAGGGAATAGGGTGGCCTCGTTTGCATGGGATAAACGTGGTCGCAACGAGTGAACCTCGCAAGGGGATTGTAGGGATGTCGTGTCGTTGCGAGATGAGCGGCCAGCTTTGTCGTGCAGGGACCGAGGACGATGATTAGTCGAGCAAGAACAATATCTGGCCTGATCGTGTAATAGTAATTGATAGAATCTAACATTTTGCTCGAGTGTAATTGCGAGAAAGAAGTTTTCCAGAGGATGATAACCACAAGTACGGCAAGCGTCACGACGGCCTTGTATAATCCGTGGTCGCCGAGGTCTTTCACTGCATTCAATGTCGCTTATCTGTTCTTTGGAGTTCAGATCCCACAGTAGTACCTTTCTGAACTCGGTAGTAATAGCCATCACGGTCCTTGTAGTACCCTTGAGTTTTAAGCGACTAACATGGACCTCGGTGATTGTATCACTGGGGTCGCCAACTGGCAAGCAGCAATCTAGCCCAATAAGTGACTCGTTTTTATGAGCTTCTATCAGCTCTATGTAGCCGTCGCTGAAAATGAAAGCCACAAATAGAATATCATCCGGCACCATCTCAGAAAGCAGTGCCTTTGATATTGATGCCGTATGGACGGGGGTGAGGAAGACTGGGGAGGGCCTTCCTTCCAAGGTCCATTTGACGACAGAGCCATTTTCAAGTGAAGCTACGATAGTACCACAATTTGGGCTGAGAGCAAGTAAATCCCTCTCGGAACCACGGGGCTTCTCCCGCACAACTGATGACGAATGTAGGAACCGTAGATTTACAATCCCTGCTGATCCCTGATCTGGCTTTAGCGCATGGAAGAATCGCACGGCTTGCTTATCGAAGGTCCAGACAACGACGGTCCCGGCTCTCGTCCCTACAGCAAAAAAATCTCCATTTTCTTCAACAGCGACCGACGAGATAATCGTTCGGAGAGATGACGATCCTACCACAGCGAATGCTTCTTCGACATCGACTGTGATGACAGTAGATAGGCTTGCTTTATAAACCATTAGTTCATTGTCAAGGCCAACAGAAACGACGGTCTGCCCGTCCTTGCTCGACGCAACAAGTTCGATGTCACTAACGATAGTACGGGGAAGCGTCGAAAAAGTTATCTGGCCTTCACATGTATTTGCATCTGCATCGACATCAAGGCTATCTGGACCCTCGCGATGTCGTTGAGCCTCGAGGAGTTCGGCGTCCTTGAGCAGGTAAAGAAGCAAGAWGTATAACATGCCCGTCGTGCCCGCGATAGGCAGAACCATAATTTTCAGCAGCCAAAAAGAAAATCTAAAAGTACGCATATAGATGTGTAGACGCAGAGATTTAGCATGTTGCATTCCTTCCGCAAGATCAGAATCGGGTAGGGGTGTGATTAAAGATGGCTTCTCAATTCGAAGATGTAACAAGGGGTATTGACTTGGGTTTATCTTGGTCCAAATGTATCCAGCAGTGGAGTAACGCAAAGTATCTGATGATGCCGCCGTAGGCTGCTGCGGGACGACGATGGTTGTAGCACGTAATCTTGAGTCATAAGCGGTTAGAGACGAAAAGTACGTCATATAGTAAAGCGCGGCGGCAATGGCTAAAAGCTATTAAGACATCAGAACCCATGAACGGATGGAAACTGGACAAACTCACCATAAGCAAACTTATATTCGTAGCTGCCCGGCCTGCCAACAGGGTTTTGATTKAGTTAACAAGACGACGCCATCGCGTTGCTGGCAGATTTTCAACCGCGTCGGGTTTTCGGGAGGTATCAGGAACCACAGTGGGGTCATGCCGGAGTAGTTCTTCTAGCTTCGAAAAGATATTAAATGAGGATCGAATAGCGAGATGTCTGCACCAAACTTACCTCCAATCGCTGGATATCTATGGAAAGAACAGCTATGAAAAAGGTGTGCGCGAGAAACCAGTGGGCAATGAGCACGACGATGGCGAAAACGCAAAACTGGCGGATGGCACCAAGGGAGATGGATGCCATAAGACCCAGGATAGCAATATACGAAAGAACTTTCAAAGTATTGGAAGTTCCTGCGCGGCCCAGGCCTTCTGCAATGCGTTGCTTCACGGGAAGCGTTACAGACGTTTTACCTACAGCGTCAACCTGCAAAAAAACCGACAATGAGTTGATCGGTACCAAGTTTCAGAATACAAACACACCAAGTTGAACATATTTTCAGCGCCAACGAAGACAATTACTATAGGTAACAGTTCCCTATCTCGCACTATTCAGTAATCAATCAACAGCGTATTGGAAACAGAAAGGACATACCAAGGCACCATCGTTATTTTGAAGCCGACGAGAGCACAGACGCTCAAACTAGTAATCGTACTGACGGCAATTTCAACAAGTGCCGTAAAGGTAACACCCAGGCGCGAGTGGACGGCGTTCATTCGGCGAACAGACCATGCAACGTAGACGAAGAAACAAAGATAAGCCAAGTTGACAAACGCGGCTAGACCAGGCCCATCCTTGCCTCGTGAATGGCCTGGATCGAACTGCAGGGTATTTTATTAAAATCAGAGCATACAACGTTGGATGAAAACATACTTCAAGAGCAATCAAAGTTGGGCCTTGTGGATGGAATACTATCTCAGCGTCATGGGAGACGGCGTTTTGAACAGACTGTTCCCAAGATGCATGTTCGGATGTGCTCAGACAGTCCGATTCGGGGAAGAAATACGTCATAACCAAGAATGCAGCAGAGTCGAAGGTAGAGGTGGCGACGCGATGCTCACGCGACGTTCGGCCGGCCAGAACCATCTGAGGCGTTATTGTGATTCCATCAACGGTAACATTCTTGAGATTATTTAGCGTGTTAAGAACATCCACGTCGGCAAGCAGCGCATCTTCATTATGATCCCAGAACAGCAATGGAGAAATGACGAAACATTGACCGTCGATCCGTTTCAAGCAGGGATGATCTCCTGCAGACAAATCGCTGCTCAGTCGCTTCTCCAGAGACAGCGCGAAGCGAAGAAGGCCTTGATTCACTGCACCGGCGTTGTCCATGATTGGACTCTGTACGAGGAGCTGCTCAACGCGAAGCGTACGGCGAGCGCTACATTTGACCCTAGACACGGCGTCTTCGTGTAATTTGAGGTGATCATGACCAGACCACAGATTCGACACGTCGGTATAAGCATGAAAAGCAGAAACAATATTTCTCGGGGCGAAAGCGTCAAACAAAGACAGCGAGAGTGGTTGGTAAGACGAGTAGATGGCGAGCGCCGGATAAAACAGAGAGGTAATAACGACGCAGGAGATAAGAATGACGCGAATTTGATGGGTTGCGCAGTGACTGGAAAGAATGTCGGCGGGATGGCAGAGAAGAGAAAAAGAGAGAAGACGTACAGGCCAAAGTGGTGAAAACATCTGCGACCAAACGAGCGCAGGAAGTGCAGCAGATAACGCATTGAGAGAACGGTTCCTTGGGGGGTCATAAATAGAAGACCGCTCCGAGCATTGCGCGCTCGTCTGCTCACGGTCACGTGCCCATACCTCCGCGTTCGCTCCATTCCGCCGTTCCTGCGATGCTGCTCCCAAGGCCGCTGCAGGCCTCCGTGTCTGCCTCCAGAAGTACGCTGTTCATTGCATATCCGCATGCGCTTACCAACCCATTTAGAACTCCACTCGTCATCCTTGAGGCATGCCGTTGCCGCATTTCGCATGCCTGCCATGTCGCCCACCATGTCCGAGGGTGGAATCGCATCGTGGAAGATGAAGGAGGGGGATGCTTTTGCTGCTGGCGACGTGCTGGTGGAGATCGTATGCCTTCCATAACTCCGGCCATTCATTTCCTCATCCCGCAATAGGAAACAGACAAAGCAACGATAGATGTAGAAGCTCAGGACGACGGTATTTTGGGCAGAATTCTGGTGAGATCTTTTTTGTGAGCTTCTCAGGCGCGTCATTCTGTACAGATACCTGCGGGCAGCAAAAACGTGCCGGTTGGCAAGACAATCGCTCTTCTTGCTGAGGAAGGCGACGATATTACTAGCTTGGAGGCACCCGAAGATACGTCACCTGCACCCCAAGCTTCTAGCCCCCCTGTGGCTACTCCGCAGCCAACTTCGCCACCCGGACCGGTTTCCCAGGTGGAACCTACGCATTCACGACCCTTGTTCCCTTCAGTCCACCGGTTACTCGTTGAACACAATATCAACAGACCGGATGCAATAAAAGGTACTGGTATCCGTGGCATGCTCACCAAAGGCGATGTCCTTGCATATTTAGGAAAGGCGTCTGGACCTACCGGCACATTTAAGCCATCGGTCGCCGTCGAAAGCGAGGCCACTCAACAGAAGGTGAAGGAGCAACTGAAGGTGGGAACGCAATAATACAACGGACGCACAGCTAATGCCTCGTTGACCAGCCGTTGGACGGACATGCTCTGCGCCAAATTATCGTCTCCAGCATGCTTCAGTCATCACTGAAATCCAGGAGTGTCTTGACGGGTGAGTAATTTCACCTTCCACGATATTCTCAAATGTAATGAGAATTGTCAGTTTCGAGCGCAGTCGACTTTGATTCTGTGATAGCGGATTACCTTCCCACCAAAACAACCAATTCCCCTACTGTTCCAAAAACTAGCGAGGATTATTTCCAGGGCCTGTTATAAGCGTGATAGAAGTTACATAGTGCATAGCCTAATAAAATAGACGACTTTCTCTAATGCCAATCACCATCTCACGTGCGGCAAGGCACTGAATTTGATCATCTACTACTAGTACGTAACAGTCCATTTGCCTATGCCACAAGAATCCGACGATTCAAGGCCAGTGCGTGCAATGCCCATGACGATCGACCCAATGTAGCTTTAATACTGACAGGTTCTTAAAGCCTCGGTGCACGATGTCAGACACCTCGCCGCCCTTTTGCGAGGCGTTAATTTTTCCAATGTACGCCAATATACTTTCACCGTGTTGTTCTCGTTGCACATGCAGTTAGTAGCGGGCAACGGTTACAGTGACAAACACCGGTATTACTATCACGGTCGAAGAGGCGCGCACATTGCTTGGTATGTTGCCAAGTCCTGTACCTACCACGATGCGAAAACCCGCATAGGAACTGCGTTCATCTTTGCCACACTATTTGACGAGTTCTCGTTCCATCATGCTCGGAGCAGAGAAAYGGCTGAAAGCTCCCAATCGGCCGAGATAGACAATATAGCATTCGAAATTCCTTTAAACACCGTCATTGAGTGTCTCAATATCTTTGGGTCTGCGGGAATATCTTCCTCTGCAGGAGGCTCCTACAAGAAGTGGAAAATGACAGAGGATGGATCCGAAAACGAAGGAGGCGCAGACGAGAATGACAGGGACAAGCAGAGAAGAAACGGTACCCGTCCGGCACGAGGTATTGAATCATACTTTGGTGGAGGTTCGGAAAAACGGACGGGTATGAGGCTTTCATATGCCGGACCTGGTTATCCGCTAACACTCATACTGTGAGCGCGATTATCTGCAGTCGTGGCTATTCTGAAACGGCGGTAGTGCTGAGGATGCGTCAGGCCCAACAACTACATGCGAAATCACCACTTTCGAGCCTGAGCCTATGTTGGATCTAGAATTCGACAGCTCTAGATTGTGCGTTGCTTCTTCCAGCGCTTACTACSATCTCTGATCCTCCGAAGATTGCTTAAAATCATTCTCAAGGTACGCGTCCGTCATTTATTGACTTCTTATTGTTATATCGCATGTCAAGTCCTCGTGGCTTCGTGATGCTTTAATGGARCTTGATCCATCTTCCGAAAAAATTACTTTCGTAAGCAACCCACCCGAAGAATCATCCGTTGGGATCGGAAGGCGCAGGCCACTGGAGAAGCCTATCTTGCGCATACAGGCAGAAGGGTCTTTTGGTAGCACTCAGGTAATGTGGYTGAAACTCATCGGCATCGTGTCTACACAAGAAGCAGATGGATTATCCAAACGATAAAGACGTTCTAGAAACTTTCGAGTGCGTAAAACCATTGGAGTTCAGGTGTGATAGTTCCGTGTCAAGCGCATAACGGAATCCCCAAAATAACTCTGCAACAGTTATCGCTTCGCCCATATCAATCGGACGCTGCGGGCACTTCAAGGTTCCACAAAAACATCATTACGGATCGATGAAGAAGGGCTGCTGAGTCTCCAATTTCTGATGCCGTCGCCCAAAATAAGGCTGGGGCAAGAGGAGGAGGCGCCTGCGTTTATTGAATATAGGGTAAGTGACGMACAGCTGTAACGAACGAGGATACAAACGACAGCAGTGCCTCGCTCTAGACCAAGACATTTAAATGATTGTAGACTTTTCTGTGAATTGAATTCTTTGCACCGACGTCACTGTGGCGTCAATGACGAACATGACGCGCTGTCTTAAATAGCTGCCACCTGCGTTTGCAGGCGTTCGTGAGCCAACATGCAGTCTACATTGTCAACTGTCAGCGAAGCAGTCAAGGATGTGATGAGCAGCATCACGGCGACAGATAAAGTAAATGACCTGAAGCGGGACACCGTCGAAGCCAAGCCAGGCTCAATCCTGACGACGGATCACGGCGTCAAAGTCAGGGACACAGATAATTGGTGCGTAGCAGCTATATGCGTACACCTCTGATCCTGAAAACCCATTCCAGGCTGAAAATATCTGATGGAAAGTACGGCGGCCCCTCTTTGCTCGAAGACCAAATCGCTAGGGAGAAAATCCATCGTTTTGACCACGAGCGGATTCCAGAGCGCGTGGTTCATGCTCGAGGAGCTGGCGCCCATGGTTATTTTAAGGTCTTCGACGACCGAGCCTCGAAATACACAATTGCCCCCGTCCTGTCTGATCCGTCAAGGACCACTCCAGTTTTCGTCCGCTTTAGTACGGTGCAGGGTTCTCGTGGCAGCGCCGTCAGTGCTAGATTTATTCAATGATTGTGAGTCTAACGTGTTATTGCAGGACACCGTGAGAGACGTGCGAGGCTTTGCCATCAAGTTCTACACCGAAGAAGGCGTATGGGACCTCGTTGGAAAYAATATCCCAGTGTTTTTTATTCAAGACGCCATCAAGTTCCCCGACGTAATTCATGCGGTCAAACCTGAGCCTCATAATGAGATACCGCAAGGGCAAAGCGCCCACAACAATTTCTGGGACTTCGCTGGCCTTCAGACTGAGAGTATGCGCACGTATAACAACTTGAGCGTTACTTACATCGTATGCTAGCTGCCCACATGGTGATGTGGGTCATGTCCGATCGAGGTGAGCCAATTCGAATCATGACTCTGTTTACAATTGAGAAATTGGTCAAAGGAATACCGCGGTCTTTTCGTATGATGCAAGGTTTTGGCGTTAACACTTATACTCTTCTCAATGGGAAGGGCGAGCGATACTTCGTCAAATTTCATTTGATCCCGGAGCTGGGAGTTCATAGTCTGGTTTGGGACGAGGCCCTGAAGTTATCGGGGCAGGATCCAGGTTCGTTTCGCGTAGAGAAAGCATTGCGCATGAGCTGAATCACGAGCGCTAGATTTTCACAGGAAGGATCTGAACGAAGCGATTCAAAATGGTTCATATCCAAAGTGGACATTTGCTATCCAGGTACTAGAAGAAAGTCGTGAACATGATTTCGACTTCGATATTCTTGATGCAACTAAAATCTGGCCAGAAGAGCTGGTCCCTCTGCAGCCTATCGGTGAACTAGTTCTCAACCGCACGGTTGACGAGTTCTTCGCCGAAGTAGAGCAGGTGGCTTTCTGCACTAGCCACGTCGTTCCTGGGATTGGCTTCAGCGACGATCCTCTTCTCCAAGGCCGGAATTTCTCCTACTTTGACACTCAAATAACTCGTCTGGGAGTGAACTGGGAGCAGGTCACGTACCTCGAGTTGTTGGTATCACAGTTGTAYTAAATTACTGATGATGACAGATTCCCATCAATCGTCCGATTTGTCCTGTTCTGAATCATCAAAGAGATGGAAAACTGCAACAACGTATAGTACCTGGAACTGTTAATTATTGGCCGAACCGCCTTGACGTTGGTCGCCCGGCGTCCATCACCGAAGGCGCATACTTCGAGTGAGATTCCTTCGAAATACAAGAGATCCGCCTCATGATTGTGCTGTAGATTTCAACAAAAAGTGGCAGGAATAAAGCAACGCATCCGGAGTGCAAAATTCCAGGAACATTTCAATCAAGCCGAATTTTTCTATAATTCGCTCAGTCCTTACGAGAAAGAGCACTTGAAATCCGCCATCTCATTCGAGYTGAGCCATTGCGACGATAAACAGGTCTACGAGACTTACACCAAAGTCTTAAATAAAATCAGCGTGGAAATGGCTAACATCGTGGCTTTCAAAGTCAACGGCGTTATATCAGAAATAAATGACCGCGAGTTCCATGGTAAAAGCACGCCAACCTTATCTCAGGTGTATTATRCTCCGAAGACACCCACGATAGCCACACGCAGAATCGCCATATTAATAGAAGATGGATTCAATATGGGCGAGGTCCTGGCTATCCGAGCCATGCTTTCCAGCGGCAAGGCGATCAGCTACCTTATTGGACCCCACCGAAATATGGTCTATGGTGCAAATGAAATCATAGGCACTGGAGCAGGGCTCGTCGCGGACCATCATTTTGAAGGGCAGCGTTCCACGATGTTCGACGCTATTCTTATTCCCTCAGGAGAGGAACACTCGAAAAATTTGATTAAGAATGGCAGAGTGATCCACTGGATTCGCGAAGCATTTGGACATTGCAAGATTATTGGGGCGATAGCTGAAGGTTGGTGCTTCGCATCTATCCAAACAATAACCTAGATGTACTCTGGCGTAGGTGTTTCGGTCGTCAAACGCGCTCTTGCATTGCCAGACGTAAAATTAAAGGAACGAGAGAGAAGTGACGAAGTCATCAGCCACTATGGAGTCGTGACAACAGGGGTTTATAACATAACTTCAGTAACTGACGTCCTTCAGATTGCGCCGGGACCCAAAGGTTTCGTGTCCAATTTCGCATACGAGATTAGCAAGCACAGGTGCTATGATCGGGAGCTGGACGGATTGACTGCGCAGGTAGCTTATTAAAACGTGGTTTGTTAGCAGACATGTTATCAATCAAATTCAACGAAGTTTAGGAACTACTTCGTTGTGCTCGATTGAGTGAACTTGATGATGATGGCACAGCGGCATAGCTAATATTCATGCGTTCTTGGCGTGTCTAATAGGGTTCAATATCGCTCTCTTACCGAAGTCACCGTGGAAGCATAAGTCACATCCACATTATCACCGTGTAACACAATTGGGTCTTTGCTTCTATTGTACAATGTCATCAAAGTGGAGTTAGCGAAGCGTAACAAGTTCTGCCGATAGATATCAGTGATAATCAAGAAACCACAAAAGATGAAATCATCACCTTCCGCTGACGTAGGATGGATGGCTACAGTATCATCTAGGTCACGTTTCCGAGCTGGGTATCGTCAATGAGAACAACATAATGAAACCCGTGGTCAATGCGTACCGCCCATCTTTACAGCGACTCCGAAGCCTTGCATCGCTTCGTCACTCCCCTGCCCGATCAAGTGAATGCCAACCACATGTTCGTCCGGACCGTGGCAGATGAGTTTGTACACAGTAGGTTCTTTGTGTTCCTCGGGAACCATGGAGAAGTAAAGCGATCGGAAGGACGATTTATCTGACAAAACGTCAGGTGTGGTCATGTTCAATCCTTGGAACAATACCCACAGATTTTAACGGAGTCCCCATACTTGGCGATGGCTTCAGGCTCTGTCAAACCCACAGTACCAATTGGGGGATGCCTATTGCATTTCAACATAGAGTCAGAAATGTGAGATTGAACACGCACGAGAATACGACCGTAGGGATGTTCTCATAGTCCAACTTATTATCGCGAAATTCTTCCGGGCCGAATAGCCTGTTAGACAAGCGACGACCCGCGGCAATCGCTACGGGAGTCAACTCAGCCTTGCCTTGAGCATCACCGATAGCGTATATGCCTTTGACAGGAGTATTTTGGTACTCGTCGACGATGACGTATCCCTTTTCATCCAGTTTGACGCCAATCTCCTCTAGCCCAATGCCTTGCGTATTGGCTTGACGTCCTATAGCCCACAAAACTACATCCACTTCAATCTTCTCTCCGCCATTCGTGATAACAGTCAATGTCTGTCCTTTTTGACCTTCTACTCTGACAACTTTTGTCTGTTTGTGAATTTTGACACCAGTCTTTTCCATCCAAGGGGTGAGTGTCTGTTGCAATGTAGGATCGAACTTTCTAAGGACAGTCTCTCCACGGATAATAAGATGCGTTTCTGTGCCTAGAGCATTGAAAATGCCGGCCAGCTCGACAGCGATATAGCCCGCTCCGACCACGGCAACACGACGCGGCTGCTCTGCAAGCCCGAAGAACCCATCAGAGTCTATACCAAGGGATGCGCCAGGTATCTCGTCGTCCGAAGGAATAGAAGGGTGACCGCCAACGGTAATGCAGACGTGGTCAGCATGAAGTTCATAGGTGCTGCCATCCGGACGCTTGACTTCTACTGTATTGTGAGTCGTTAGACGGCCGAAGCCATGGTGATATTCTACGCCCTCTTTAGCAAAGTTATTAGCATAGATGTCGTTCAGTTTCTTGATGTATGCGTCACGCTGATGCTTGAACGACGCCCAATCAAAGCTACGATCAGCAGCACTTGAGAAGTGGTACCCGGGGGCATGGTGGGCGAGCTTGTCATTGAGGTCTGCGGCGTGCCACATAATCTACAAAAGGCAGGTCAGTACCCGTGAATGTATGCGCGCTGTTTTCGCTACCTTTTTGGGAACACAACCTGTAAGAATGTCTATCAGTATGCAGGACCGGGAAGTTGAGGGATATGCACACACCGACGTTCACACATGTGCCGCCCAAGTAGGGGTCCCTTTCGACAACGGCAACCTTTTTGCCATAGGAAGCTGCACGACGCTTCGAAAGCTGTTAGGCAATTAATACTTGCGCGAATGAGATGAACGCACAGAAGTCGCCGAACCACCGCTTCCACCACCGAGGACGACATAGTCGTATTTGGGGGTGGTGGGTTTATCGTAAATTGGGGGCATTGAGAAAGACCTTGAAATCTGAAGCGGAATCAGTAAGGTGATGATCGTGCGAAGAGAACAGACACGGACTTGAAGAAGGCGGCGAGATGGGGAAGAAGGAAGGTTGGGACCCAGAGGCAGCCGGTTTATCAGCGGGCGAAGAAACATGACAAACCGACGCCGCCCGCCAACGTCAGTAAGGCATCATTCTCTCGCCATGTCTCCTTATCACGGGATCTGAGCTCAATCACAGAATGCACGTATAGATTATGCTGTAACCTAATATACATATCATATATAATGTACCCGCAAAATAGATCAGCCCACAGAAGCAAAAATGAAGGGGAAAAGTGATGGTTATTCAGAAACGGGAGGCATTTGATCGCGCTCGCTTTCCTTATGCCTTGTGTATTTTTCGACGCCAGCACCCAAAGCCGTGATCCGCTCAGACTCTCCGAATCCACTGGAGTCGCTCTCTTCTTCTTCGTCATCATTGTCACGCTCGCTTTCCTCCGATTCCGTTTCTTCGCTTTGATTTTCGACTCGGCGATCGTCAGGAGGGTTATGCTTCACCTCATCATTTCCATCGGACACAAGAGTACCTCTGGATGTGCTCCTATGGTGGTGATGATGGTGGTGTTGGAAATTGGCAGGGATAGTAACGGCATGTAGAACGTGCTCTCCTTCCAAAGGTATTACGGAGGTCGAAGGCGGCCTGGAAACTGAAGCTGCAGATGGTGACCGATCTATGTTTGGCGATGGAGAGGGGTGATTTATCGAAGGTTTAGAACCATTCGCCTCGGGATTCGCCTCGGGTATTGTGGTGCTTGTTTCAGACCCCGGATTTGGTGTAGAAGCGTCCGCTGTGTGAGTATCTTTTCCCTCGTCCTTCGCTCTTCCTCKGTCTCTCGCTTCTTTCCGCTTCTTTACCCATCCCATCCCACTACCATCATCGAAAGGATCCTCCGGGCTGTGTCCACTCTGCAACCTTTCCCATCTCGTCCCACCCATGCCGGCAGCACGACTCCCACTGACGCTCCCCATACCGCCGTATCCCCACTCAACGAATACTGGGTCTGCTTCATCACGAACATTGTCAAAAGGGTTGCCCTTTCGTTTTGGAGCACCATAAACACGTCCATTCAGCATCTTTACGCCCCTGCGTGGCGTATGCTTGGTATTCGATGCTGACGCTCCTCCATTCGTTGCAGAACCTGTGCGCCGCCTGTTGCCAGATGACGGCCTGTTACTCTGAGAGCGAGCCAGAGAAGAACCCAGGATAGACGCATTGTTCAAGCTTGGTGCTGGCGCACTTTGAGCGCTGGTAACGCTATTCCAGCGGCGCAGCTCCCACTCATTTGAAGAATCGTTATCTTCTGAATACCGCCTGTTCCGAGAGGCGGAACGGAAAAGTTTTATAGTCCCCAGGGTGAGAATGTCTTCTGCAGATATGTGAAAACGGCGGTTGGTCTGCCTGGATTGTGAAGCATCGATTGAGGGTGTAGGGGTCAGAGAAAGAGACGATGAGGGTGAGGCTGTGTCAGCAGCGGCTGGTCTTCTGAAGAATGGGCGGAGAAATGAGCGCATGGGAGAGGAGGTAGTTTTTGGGGCTGTATCGAGACCAGCGTAGCCTGAATTTGGAGAGATAGAACTAACATGGGGGGACACCGGTATCAGCGATGCTTGGGCGACAGGATATGATTCGATGGGATAGGAGACACGCTTCTGACGGGGGCTTGAATTAGAGCTGGCGCTGGACGCGTCATCGGATACGGGCGACGTGGGCGAATCTGGGTCCGACGGGGAGCGGCGAGGGTCGGGAAGAGGGGCAAAGCGAATGCTACGAGCGACGGGGGGTGGCGAGCGGTATCGATGGAAGGGGGGGTTGGCGGCCATGGCGAACTCAAGTCGCGGTTGACTATATAACCCGGCTTTCGGGGTCCTCACGTGGCTATTAGCGCCGCCACCGGCAGTTGCCGTTATCCTGCGCTCGTCCAGGCCCTCGCCACCACCACAGGCGCCGCGAGCTGACGCTCTTAGACGTGTTATTCGACGGCAGAGGCGACGCGTTGCCCAGCCGCTGCTTGTACTCGCTGCTGCGCGTATGAGTCTATGGCGCCCAACTCGGAGCCTCGGACCCTAGTTGACGAAGTCACACGGCACTCATTTCCATTTTTGCTCCAGCAAATGCCTCGCTAAGCACTTTTGGATTTCCAACCCTTTCATTTCGTAGCTCGTGACGTGATGCGTTCGCCGACTCCGCGATAAGCGGTGTCATTTATGGAAACCTTGAGTCATGATTTCTAGCTGACTAGGAAATTACTCTCTATCAATAAGGGAACTATAGCGCTGCCTTCTGGATCTGCATAGAAATCCAGAAGCGCCCACCCCCGAATAACGGACTCGCCAGCCCGCTGCTCGTCGTCATTGACGTCTTGCGCCGTAGAATTTGCTTTGTTCACAAAATACTCGAGTAACCATCCGCCCAAGCGGCTATTCACTCCCTCAATTCCAAATCCCAACTGAGGCCACCCGAAACCACGGGCGACAACGGTGGGAAACGCCAGCGGAAATGAAGCAGCCGAGAAATATGTTATCGGCAATATGGGGAAGAGTGGGCTTGGCGAATGCAGCATCAGATTCTCTGTCGCCAGCTTGACCTTCTCTGGGATTGAAAGGAAAGAAGAAATATTGTACCTGATAGCCAATCGTGTTTCATTTACTGATGTGGAGATGAGTTCTCACCACGCACCAATCATGAGTTCTGACTTGCGTATCGTTGCATTGCCAAGTGAAACCATATTTCTTGCTATCCGGCCATCTATATGGATGAATTCCGAGGCCCTCTTTCCATTCGCATCCATCTCCGCCAAATCGACTAAACATGACAGCTCTACCCCTTACCTCGCCAAGGCTCGGGATCCTATTTTCCAAGAACCACATATCAATCCCACCAGGGCTATTAATGATTTCGTCCCGCACCAGAAGCGAAAATTCATCTGGGGGAGTATCCTGGAAATCTTCTTGCTTGATGGACACAACGATTGTCTCACGTGAAGTAGAGAGTGTTGAAAGGAATGCGGTCATTGTTGAGAGTATCACTTTGAATGGGGTGCGTTCAGGATAGATGCCATGGTACGAGATGAGACGGCCATTGACAACGGAGAGGCGTATATCAAGGAAGCGAATACCAGAAAAGAGTTGAACTGCCAARGGAGTAGAAAGCGACTGACACTGCGATATCGGCCAACCGTAGAATGCCATGCTGGGACAGCCGTGAGTAATTGCATGAATGACAGATGCGAAAGTCGCCGAACCTGTCGTGGGTCCCTAGCAAGGATCATCTTAATACTAATACTCTGGACTTCATCGGCTTCYGCTGCTCACCTGGCAATAACACCGACGATAATGGGGTGTCATCTGATATAGTTGACAGAAATGCTGAGGTATCTCGTTTAGGTATAATTAAAACCTTGAGACCGYCTAAGGGCTTCTGTAGAATCGAGTCATACGACTGGCAGAGAGAAAAACGACAGAACTACTTACCCTGACCACATATATCCTCCAAGGTACGTTGTAAGCAGTGCGAATCATCTTCCATGCCTTTGAGCGCAACCTGATGTCAAAATGGACTTCAGATTCATCTTTCTTGCTCAAGATTACTCTGAAGCATGTCGCAACACTGGAAAGCACTACTGTCTTTGAAACAAATGGGGCAAGCGATGCCAAACTGGCAGTTCCCTCTATCCGTATTTTCTTGTGTTGCAGATGGCATGACAGGGTGTCCTGAGTCAAGTTGGCCACAGTAACCTGTTGGTTGATGGTCATTGCAGAAGTTATACCAGCCGCAGCTTGGCACGTGCCAGGCAAAGGCCTTCCTGCGCACACTGCACAGCTGGTTATCATGCCTTATCTCAACCTCGTTACCAATGTCAAGGTGGGACTCGACCGCTATCTCGAACGCACTGTACATATCAGAGCCAGATTCCTGACCCCAAGGCATTCGCCCTGGAATTTTCCAAGGTAATCAATCATCCATGTCCGATCGCATAATGCGCACTTTCATTTTGCTGTGTAGTTCGGTGGCGAGGTTTTGGGGAAGCCAGAGAATTTCATGTCGGCTAGCTACACATACAACGATACGTTGACATTTGGTGGGTCGCTCGATCCCGCCTTCCAACTTACCATCGTGCGTGCATCAGCATCACATTTTCTTTATCTGATGCCAGCATAGACGAGTCTTTTTAACATCAACGCTGAAGTGAACCAGCAATACGCCCGCAAGATTTCTGTTTTCCTGAAGGAGAAATTAGGCGTCTCCGATGATCGTGGCTACATTACATTTTTCGACCCTGGCGCTGAGAATATCGGGTAAGTCCTTATCACCATAAGCCATTGATACGTTTGTTCCTATAGTCTCCTAGGTATAAGAGCACGACTTTTAAGTTGTTCTTGCAGAATCACAACTCCTGAACTAACTAGAACTTGGAAATGGGCTTGATACAACAAAATTTTGTAAAACTAGTTGCTAGCGAATGCTATGGATATATGAAATTTAGAACACAACAAAAGGGCAACAAAAACAGCTGGAATTCACTGGAACACATAAATAAATAAGATGRATTGAGCGAAGCTGAAATCTGTACTTGCCTTGGATGTTCTGCAGAGTTCGTTGACGAAAGCGCACGCCAGTGCTCTGAAAGGCACCGTCTGCACCGATCTCCCGAAGCACCGTCATCTCCCCTCCCTCCGCCCCGCCTGGCGTGCTCTGATCGGACGGGGCTCCGAAGAGCCAACAAAATCGTCAAATATCTTCATCATCAGAGAAGAACTCGTCCTCATCATCGTCCACCGACGCCAGGTTCGTAAAGTCTACTTTATACCTCAGCAAACCCCCGATGCCACCGAAGCCCTTAACGAATTGGGCGCCTTCCTGGGATCGGTTGGTGACGAATTCAAGGTTTGCACCGAACTCTTTATATTTTTCAGCAAACCATTCCAAAAGTGATTGTGGCTCAGCGAGCTGTTCCATTTCTAAGCCTGTCGACTTGTCGATAAACTTTGTTCGTTCCTTTTCTTGTTCTTTGTCGGCATAAACAGTAATTTCCTCTAATCCTGCTTCAGCACCCTGCATCGATAGGACGAATGAGGACATACCTCCAGCTGCGTTACGGAGTAGGTATCGTGTAACGTCCAGATTTTCCCATACAATGAGCGTTTCTACAGCCCCGAGTTCCAGAGCTTTCAACGTATCGTCGATGCCGAAACAATATTTTCCAGTATCCTGACTGATTTCATCAAAGTACCTCTGGATAAGCTTCTTCTCCTGAACGAATTTGACGTTTGAAAGTGATTCTGCGGCTAATTCAATGGCCTATGTGGGTGTTTCAGAACCACATCTCCATCGCAAGAAAAAAGGGTAACCTGGTTAAATCCATTCTCACCCCCGTAGCTGACATCAACCACCTTTATGATCTTGGCAGCCAACCTTTGATCAAACATGTCGCTTTGGCTTAATTCCGTCTTAAAATCGGCGCTTCCTGCGAGAACCAAACCCGCCACATTGACTTTGTCGTTTGTTATGAAGTGCTGAACAGCAAGTTCGGCAACTTTGCGCACATAGTTGTGACGCTTTTCATCACGTAGCCGAGAGAACCGAAGGGCCGACTGGCCACCACGACCGTGTTTCTTTGGAAGGTCAACGGTGAATTTATGAATAACCTCTCGAGTATTGCCTGCAAGTGTACCAAACAGGGTGCCGTTGCCATCCATAACTATGAAGCCAAACTTCTGATCAGATTCGAGAAGCTCAGATAGCGCCTCTGTATGGAACTTGTTGTCACAGAGATACAGGGATCTAGCGATGATCTACATGAAAGACATATGCACTCGGATTAGGTGCTGACTTACGTGTTAATAGGTTTGTGGGGTTCGAAATCAAACGAAACTTTTTTTTCCTTTCCCTCATCTGTGAGGATGGTACCCACGAAGAGGACAAGACCATTCGGCGGGACGCGGCTGTACAGCTTAAGTCTCTGCTGAGTGCTGGTGATAGCTGCCAAGACGGATAGACGATTAACTCGAGACTTGATGTTGGATGCAGTGCCGTATTCTTGCGTTAACATTGCCGATGCTCGGGAGATTTGATCCTGGATAATCGGCAATAAAGCAAAAAAACTCATGTGCGGAAGAAGCAACTTACCTTGGGAGGAATAATAAGACTGATCATAGACGTTCCAGCCCTAGGCAAARAAAAAGTTATCAAAAAAAATCGATAGCAGAGTAGCCATGACAGACCCTCTGGCAGCGTCAAGGCTCTTGATGAGCTTCTTGATCTTCCACATCTGAATGTTCTGCTCTGCTATATCTTGACTCATGGCGCACGACGGAGAAGCCTAGGGAGACAAGAACAAGAAGATGTGTTTTTGACCAGGTAGATAGAAATGAAGATGAAGCGCGATGACTCGGCGTCCATGAGGTTTATCAATTTGCCTTTGGCTTTGTTTATGAGTCACCCACCCATGAAGCCCCTGAAGCGCAAAATTGTCGACGACGGCAACAATGGCGAGCCTTGCAAAAAGCAAAAGCTAGCCAATCCGGCTGGTACGCAGTCGCTTCAACAACCCTCTCAGAATCCACAAGCTAATCAGCCCGGAACTGAGAAAGAACTACAGCAGCCGCGCCGTAGAATTAGAAAACTCGTTCCGCCGCGTCCATGGCCTATCAATCCCGCAGCAGACAATCCCACTGGACCTCGTTCGGCAAAGGAAGGAAAAAACTACATAAGTCTAACTCGAAAGACCCCAATCGGCGCCTACATGCGTCGCTGTAAAGCCCTATTCCTGGACGATGGGTACGTGCATAATGTCTCATCACCCTATATCGCCTTCATGTACTGCAGCTACGCGTCGATACATCTTTCGGCCATGGGTGCCGCGATTCCCGGTCTCATGCAGCTTACATGCTCCCTGCCCGGCATACTTCCTTACCCTCGAAACGAGATCACTATGGAGGTGGTAACAGGAACCGTTGAAGTGCAGGATGAGATTCTGCCTGACAGCCTAGATGAAGACGTGGTCTACAACACGCGAAGCAAATCGACATTGAAGGTGACTTTCACCGTTGGGAAGGAAGGAGGGACATCGAGAAAAAGGCGCGGCGGGAGGGGGAATAATGCCTCTAATAATGCAATAGCTGAGACGCGTATTCTGGAGGAGCCAGAACAAGAGGAAGAGCGGCCAGATATGCTCTAGTCGGTAAGAGCCAAAGCAAAACAAAGGTGCCGGGCCAATCTGGTCAAATTTACGGAGCCCATAAATCGATTGCATTTGTTCGTATGAGTAGGTTCTTAGAGCCGAGGTGCCGGAGCCCGGCATGGCATGACGTTGCGCCGGCAAATCGCAGCACCCGTTCATTGACTCCATACCAGCACTGCGATTGTAATTAGGCATGCAGTTTGCGCCTCACGGGGTGCGAGTGGCTCGCAAAGCCGTCTCGCGCACCAGTGCAGGCATCTCCAAGTCACTTTCTCAGCAGCCTCTACCTCAGGCTTCAGGTATCCCTGGTGCTCATCATAACTTTTCGACCAATCGTGTTGTGGTATCAAATCTTTTCACTCATTCGCGCAACTTGTTCAGTCGACTCTTTGCCCGCCTTTTAGCACCCAATCTTCGTATCCCTCTTGCTCCCTCTCTTTCAGGTCGGGCCCTGCACACCAGCGTTCTGCACGCACCTTTGGGTAGAGCCGCAGTCAAACAGGGATTTTCGTTTCCCGTCCGCGTTGCCGTTTCGCGACCTTTTGGTTTTGGATCATGTGTCCCCCGTGCCCCAATCGCTGCACCGCGGGTGGTGACGAACCTGGGTATTGGGTCCATCCGTAATTTCACTTCGTCGCAGCCCCTTTTCCAGAACCTGGTGCAAAACGTCCCAATTGCGGTGCGCGCATTGTATGAAGCAAAGATAGATGCGAAGCCTCTGCACGGGCATCCTGGGAGCCAAACGTTGCGTTCTACCAAGACGCATTCTGCAGGGCAAACACGACTCCATCGCTTCCAGAACGTGACGATCGCCAATGAAGTCAGCAATGAACCTGCAACATCAATGGAAGAATTAGAGCGCTATTTCCCGCTCCCGGAACCGACAGTCACCACCTATCTCCTTGTTCCATTGGCACCTACTCCTACATCTCGTATGCCTCTTGCATCACCGTCGATCATAGGAACCCCAGATTTACTTCACCCCTTGGCCGAGCTAGGTAATCTGCATATATCGCATGAGCTGCACGCTCTTCGCGTATCTTCTTTGTTTTCTCGTCTCGATCATGAAGATGTCTGGAGCAAGGGTGTACACTGCTCTGCCTTTGCTCATGGCACTGCACATATATGGGATGACGAAGGCTCGTGCACCATTCTGAAGTTGGACTTCATTGGATGGAACAAGGCAGAGGTGAAGAGCGTAATTGGCGAGTGCGGAACAGGATGGTGCATATTGTATGAAGAACATGACGAGTTCGTGGACGGCTTGCTGTCTGAGCCAGACGAAAATGGTAGCTCCATAGACCCAGCGCAATCACTGGTGCTCCCTACTCTCGATCTATCTTCAAATCCCGATGTCAGGTCGACAGGAATCGCGAGGTCGACGCAATCTTCACATAGTTCACTTTCATCTATCATGGACTCTGACCCATGGTCGGAAGTCAATCTTTCAAACACCAATTTTGCCGGGGATAATACCAACATTGGATGGTATGCTTATGGCCTTAGTTCCCAGTTCCTTGATAGAACCAATTTGCCATTTTAAATCTGTACTTATATTTATGTCACGGGCCCCACTTCCTTGACCTTATCGATGTCTGAAATCGCGACAAATGTACTCGATCACCTTGTGCACTTGGTTCCCCCTGGATCTCTCGATCAAGCTTCAGAACAATTTCGGGATCTAGGATTCACGTTAAGTGTGCGCTGCGATGGTAATCTTCTGATATTGAATTAAATTTGAACAGCGKTATTGCCGGTGGTGTACATGCGGACGGTCACTCTATGAATGCCCTTGTGGTATGCCCTCAGTCGATAGTCTTGAATGAGGTCGATGGATCATTTTTAGATTTTTGCAGATGCTGTGTACATTGAGATTATTGCCTTCAGTGGACCAGAGTATCCGAGTCCGTCTCATCGATGGGCCGACAAAGCTCCAGGCTGGATAGACTACGCCCTCATGGGCAATGGATCGCTAGAGAACCGAGTCTCTACTATCATTAATCGTCGTGCAGAACATGAAGGTAGCTCTGTAAGATACTTGGTCGAACAACAGGGGGGCAGAACACGGCAAGATGGTGTTCATTTGCAATGGCTGATAAGTGCACCGCAAGGCCAGGACCCACTGCCCTTCTATTGTGGGGATATCACGCCTCGAAATCTAAGGGTATGATAAATCTAGCTTGGATGTCTATCAGCTAAGAATCATCAGGTCCCATCATCCTATGTAGAGCACCCTTCAGGAGCCACAGGCATCGCATATATAAGAGTATTAGCTGACGCGTCCTCGCTGCGAGCGCTGACGGAACAGCTAACAACGGTCATTGGGAATAGGCCTGSGCAATCTTCTGAGACCAAATTGGTCTGGGATTTACAAACCCCAATTTCCCAGGTGATCAAACTGATCCTCGATATTCCTTCAAGCGATGAGGAGGCCCAGTTCTTGGAGGAACGCGGGGCCGCAATTTATGATGTCGGGATCACTGCACGAAACAGAGAAGGGGCTACGAAGACACCATACGGGAGGCTTACGTTTGTACCTCCATTGGATGCCGCGCGGGCGCCTGTTGCTGGCCGGTCATAGCCTTGATAAATACACGTGCACATTTGCGATGTGTTATAAGTGCTGAATTATGTGCCGCAGTCTGCGTCTCTCGATACAGTCCCCATGTATGCTATCGCACTCACTTTCCTGGCATTAGCGTATCCTCTTTTCAAACTAACAGAATTCATCTATGAGGAGTATACTTCACCTTTGAAACGTCTACCCGGCCCGAAGAGCACAAGTTGGATCTACGGTAATTTCAGAGAGATATGGGAGAATGTGCTTTCATTTTCAGTCCTATTGCCCTTTCAYTTTTGACATGGTTCTAGGATAACTCCGTTGTTCACGAGAAATGGGTCTCCACTTATGGCCCTACCTTCAAATATAAAGGTCTTGTTGGTGTGAGCTACGAATTCACCGTATATTATTGTTTTCCTGGCTCTGAATGATGCGCAGATGACTAGGTTTTTCACGATGGATGCAAAGGCCGTATCCCATGTTTTGATGAATAGTGACTTGTATGAAAAGCCAGAAGCTGCACGCTATGGATTAGGTCGATTACTTGGCGACGGTAAGAGCCTTAGGTAAGACCAACTTGAAGTAAACTTAATAACTATGRGATCGTAGGTCTGTTAGTTGCTGAAGGCGGCAAACACAAGCAGCAGGTATTGGTTCATAAATACTRGTAGAAGCACCTCTGATGACTACTTAACTCTCCAGAGAAAGATTATGGTGAGTAGCTATGGCATCTGACTACTGTTACGTGCTTTATCATAGATAGAATCCCGCATTTGGAGCTGCTCAGATACGAGAATTAACTGGTATTTTCGTCGATAAAGCGATCGAGGTAATTGAGTTTTCTTTGACGCTCACCCTATGCTCATGCATATCCCAGCTGCGAGATTCTTTGGAAGCCGAGATAATTAAACAAGCGGGACCTGTCGGACCCGTTGCTTATGTCAATATCCTCCCTTGGCTTAGCAAGATGACCTTAGATGTCATTGGTCTGGCTGGTGAGGGATAAATGTCTCAATTTTTTTTGCTATAATGATTCCAAGGCTTCAATTATCAATTCAATGCACTTTCCAGCGATGGAGAAGGGGAGACGAATGAGCTCCATCGAGCGTTTGCGACGGTTTTCAGCACGGAGGGTCGTTTCCCACTGATTCCCCTTATCAGAGGATTGGTCCCTGCTCTACGATTCTTGGTGTGTTTGCCTCCATATCGCAAGTATGTATTTTATTCCCCGATTTAGCCGGCGGACCGCGACGCAGAAATCAATAAAGCAAAGCAGACGATGACTCGCATTGGCTACGGACTACTTGAAGATAGTCGAGCTACGGTGATGTCAGAAAAGAGTTCATCTCTAGCGAAAGATTCTTGGAAGGGACGTGATTTATTATCATTACTCGTTAGGGCGAACATGGCCACAGACTTGCCTAGTAACCAACGAATGAGCGATGACGATGTGGTGGCTCGTAAGTGTTCATTCTAMTGTCTCGGAAAACAAGGTACTAAGCTATCGCAATTTTAGAAGTACCAACATTCCTGGTAGCGGGTCACGAAACTACGAGGTGAATTTTATCGGGTCGTCGCAGACAGACTTAACGTAACGCATCGCTCAAGTATCGCAACGACATGGGCGTTGTTCGCACTGACGAAGCATCCCGAGGTTCAAGAGAARTTACGAGCTGAGCTCCTCAGAATTCCTACCGATCAACCTTCGATGGACGAACTGAATGCCCTTCCTTACCTTGACCACGTTGTTCGCGAAACCATGCGCCTTCATCCGCCTGTCCCTTCGACGATGAGAGTTGCAACCCGGGACGATATGATGCCTTTAGAAAAACCTGTTAAGGACGAGGCAGGGAACATACATGAATATATCAGGTCTGTATACTTCAGCGTACCTGATGACCATACTAACACAAAGTCTACAAGAATAAAGAAAGGTCAAACTATCTTTATCCCTATATTAACARTCCATCGTGCGGTGGACATCTGGGGGGAGGATGCAAAAGAGTTCAAGTAAGCAATGAACTCCTGTTACTTTCAACACCTATTTAGATCTGCGTGAAGGCCAGAACGATGGGAATCAGTTCCGCAGGCTGCTCACAGCATCCCAGGTGTCTGGGGAAACTTGCTTTCTTTCCTAGGCGGCCCTCATGCATGCATTGGATACAGATTCTCGGTTGTAGAGTACGTTCGCTGCATTTATCCGGGTCTTACTGAAAGCCAGCGTCAACGTAGGATGAAAGCGCTCTTGTTTACCCTTATTCGAGCGTTCGAATTCCAACTGGCAGTTCCCGCATCCGACATTAAGGGAAAGACATCAGTCGTTCAACGACCTGTGCTTGCATCGGATCCTGGTGGAAAGAACCAATTACCGTTGTTGATCAAAGCCTATCAACGCCCGTAGAAACATGGCATTAAATGTATATGATCGCGTTGTAGTTGTACGGACTTCATCTAGTACAAGGAGTGTAAGTTTAGTTTCTTGGAACCCGCAATGTCATGGCTATCATATTATCTTATTATCTTACATATGAGTTAGCATCGTCTTCGTAATGGAAGCATCCGAGACTCCGAGTTCGACAGCTTGAGAAATAGGGTACGAAACGCGCTCGTTTTCTTAGACGGCACTCATGTTCGCACTGGGGGTAGAATCTTGGTTGTGTAATATAATCACTCAAGCATTACTAAATATGTAATAAGACCTCCTGTATGACGCAGARCCCTAGCGTGGTGCGTCGCCCGTCACCGTTTCCCACTTCGATCCTTCAGGTACAGACCAATTGCCATGGCAGTCGTGTATCCAATCTGTCTGCGCAATTATTTCTTTCTGTGCAGCCACAAATCGCTCCACTGGGCACATTCCGTCGCGCTGTTCAGGACAACCTCTAATGCCTGTGAGCGGGACTACACCATCATTGATGACGATGCGAATCTGAGAATCCGAAAGGGCTGAACATTCAAGTACTAATAGGCTCGTCAATGTCTGTAGAATAATGAGGGCAATACGAGGAAGCATACTTTGGAATTGCACATTTGTTGCAAACGGTGCTAGCTGTGATGACCTGAATGACCGATTCCATGGAATGTGCGTATCGGGGAGTGGCCCTGTAGCGGCAAACGACGTGAGGTTGAGGGCTGTGATGACTTTTGACCAATCAAGGAATTAGGTTAATAACCATTAACAGAGATCTTACTGTTGAGAACAACTACTTCATGAGTTGCATCGACGTATAAACTGTGATCAAGAGGGAAGGTAATTGGGTTATCATCCAGCGTGGCATTAGTGGACGAGTTATATGCAGAGATGGGTGTGTGCGTGAGACGCGCGACTAGTTCCTGAAGGTAACCAAGTCCTTGGACACGGGCGACAGGAGAACCATATGCCGAGTTATACCTGAAACGTGTAAACCATGATATTACGAACTTAGCCTGAAACGCGCACCAGAAACCAAGATCCAAACTAATTTCGGGTTAATTTCAACGATAGCTACAGAATAGAATCACAATCACTTACGCATAATCGAAACCCTCCCATTCTTCTATGGTGAATAGCTCACAAAACTTGGAATAACCAATAGCGACGGTCTGTATAATGATTAAAAGTGGGCATACAAACATGAGATGCACATACCTCATACGCGCACATCAATTGCATACTGTAGAGTTCTTCGATAGTGAATTCGAATCCGCTGATTTGACCCTGCAAGCGCTTGCGGGCTTTCTTGAGGTACACATCAGCCCATCTTTTCACATACAAAGTTCCACGCATCCCTTTGTCGGGTTTGTTAGCATTGGGGCAGCTAAATATCATGAGAAGTGAGAAGTACACGTTGGAAAAAAAAAGTTACGTCTTATATGGTGCCAGGGTATTATTAAACTTGTAATAAGATTTTTAACAAGTCATTTTTGGTGGGTATGTCAAAGTAGCTCACCCCATTTGATTCTATCGTGATACTCTCTTGGTATTGACCTTCGAAAGGATAACCAAAGAAACCGATGGCAAAGTTTACGGCGGATGCTACCATTCTGTCTCTGACAATCCGAACATCAACTTCCAAGCTTGTAGTTATATAGCAATCCCGACTTACTGTGACTCGGTACGGAAGACTGGTATTGTGTTTGTCTTGGTAAAATTCTATTCATCGCTCAGTAAAGAGAACGTCACAAATCAAGTAGAGAACCTTAAGGAGATAGCCATATTTGAGACGCATTGACACTCCAAGATCGACTAAGATAATTTAACAACCAGTTCAACAAGACACTGTCATGACTTACAGAGTTGCTGCCGCCCGAAAGGGGTGAGAACTTTTGGTGTTAGTTAAGTTAATGCAGAGTTTAGAAATTTGCAGCCAACCTTCCTCCCCGAGTTTGTAAGTCCTAATCACCACCAATAAATGGGACGCAATCATTAAGACACAACTTACCACTCGTTCAAAAAACTGAGCTGACCAGACGCATCCCATTCGCTGGCAGTTGTGTGAAGACGTAAGGCAAGGCTAGCTGGGCTGCCATAGGCAGCTTGTGGTGTATCGGTTATGAGTGACCAGTAAAAGTTTGTCCAACATACTCCAAGAGGTAGGGTATCTCGCCCCGTGACGGTGAAGGAGGTGTAGGCCCGTGATGCTACATCCCTCTGGGGTCTCAGGCTCTGAGTCTAAACCGAAAGTGGTCTTCCCGACGCTATACCAGGGACTTAAATTTCCCCAGTGCTTTAACAAGTCAAACTTGGTGTGCTTAGAGTGATCCTTGTGGACAAAAGTTTTTGGAATTACGAGTTGCGCAGCGCCAGTCTGCATGGGGTAATAAGGGGCTGTTGCTATGATGGCTGGCTCTGCGCCGGTCGGCGTTCCACCCGCGTAACCTACGTTCGTTGGGAATAAAGATGGGTATGCATTCGTAGGAGACGGTGGGGGATATAGGTCAATGACGCTGGAGCCTACGTAGGGTGGTGCCAAGATATGGGCATCGGCGGACGCTGTACTTTCTCCCGTGGGTGTGTTGAAGCAGCGAAACCCGCACAGGGAGTACTGCGCAAGGAAGCAGGTCAGAAGCCCCGCAAAGAAAGCGGCGGTGACATGTAACGTTTTGAATCCGGTATTTCGAGTAGAAGGCTTGGATGAAGGTATAAGCGCATCTTGCTCGGTACTGTCCACGGCTTCCACGTCGTGCTCTTGCTTCGGGAGCATGTTCGGTACAGAGGGTCACTTGCGCTGCCCAGGTTACTTCTGATACTCATATACCCACCGTCATTATGTAATATCAGCTAATGGACTTGGAACCGGACACCGTTAGCTCGGGTTCCCTCAAACGCCGCTCTGGGGCTCCATCGCTGCTACCTCTCGATGGTAACGAAGCAGAAGATGACGAAGTCTATGGTGCATCTCACTTCGGTCAATTTGGCGAATATATGCGGCGTAAGCGTGCGAAGCTACAGATCCAGAACGCAGTGCTGGCCCAAACAGAAGATTCTGGCATATTTCGAGGCCTCTCTATCTACGTTGAGTATTATTTGCGGGTTCCAAGCTTCCTGCCAACACCGGCTTTAGGTAAATGGCTGGACAGATCCATCTGTTCAAGATCTGCGAGAGTTGATTCTCCGAAATGGAGGCATCTACCAGCCCTATCTCGACAAAAAGTCGCTAGTGTGAGTAGATTTATGCAAGTTAGTCATAACCCTTTGTTATTTGGTAACAGGACACATGTCATCACTTGCTCGCTGACCCCTGCAAAACTGCGAGAGTTTAAGAACATGAAAGTCGTGATTCCCGGATGGATCGTGGACAGCGTGAAACGGGGGAAGTTGTTGCCCTGGCAAGATTACAAATACTCCGTGCAAAACAGGACCGAGCTCACTCAGGGTGAACAAAGAACCCTCTCATCATTCAATGTTAGACACAGTTCGTCAACAAGTGGGCCTGGCGATGCAATTCCAATCGACGTGGGCGACCCAGTGCAGGCATCATCCATCCAGGCACAGGATGAGAACGATAAAATTCCATATGCTGCAGAATCCAGCAATTCCATTGCGCAGAAAGCATTAGCCGATCCGAATTGGAGACGTGCTCATACATCTGCGGCCCCAGATTTTGTTGAGGGCTATTATCGGAACTCACGTCTGCATTATTTGTCGACRTGGAAAGCAGAATTGCGTTCTCTGATAGTTGAAGCTCAAGAACAAGCGGAAAAAGCTGAAAATTTGTTTTCTACAGAAGTGAGCGGGGGCTCTGTCGCAGAACCTTCAGCGGCCACATCGCACGCTTCCGACCTCGGTATAAGCAATGCTGACCTGGGAGTAGTACGCCCCTCCTCAAGGGAACCGGGACCCTCAGCAATGGCTGAACTAGCGCCAGAGACTAAGACGGCGTTTGGCGTCCTAGGATCTACAAGGGAATCAGCAGATGATCAGATACAGCGCGTAATCATGCACTGCGATTTTGATTGTTTTTTTGTGTCTGTTGGTCTTACTACTCGCCCACACCTGCGAGGTAAACCTGTTGTAGTTTGCCATTCCCAAGGAACGCAAGGTGGAGCATCGAGCACCAGCGAGGTGGCCAGTGCTAGTTATGAGGCCAGAGAGCAGGGCGTCAAAAACGGAATGAGGTAAGTGGACGCCTGAACTAAGCTTTGACCTACTAATCCGATGATTTCTATTTCTTTTGGGAAAAGTCTGCAGCAAGCCAGAAAATTATGTCCCGATGTGATGACCATGCCTTACGAGTTTGAACTGTGAGTCCATGCTTTGCAATCCAGAATATCCATTAATTTTGCTTCTAGTTATCGAAAATTGTCTTTGCAGTTCTACAGTATCCTGTTGCAACATGCGGATGATGTACAGGCTGTTTCAGTGGACGAGGCACTAATTGATGTGACTACAGCTGTTAGGGAACTTGGTCCTGAGCACTGTCCATCTTCCATTTCCAAGTCATGCGACCACGACCTGGCAAAGGTATTTGCAGAGAGCTTAAGAACCCGGATCCGCGAGGCTACAGGCTGCGAAGGTAGGCGAACTATGTTAAACGTCTACTGTGTTCCACTCACCGCTTCCAGTCAGCATCGGGATCGCGCACAACATCCTTCTCGCGCGTCTCGCGACTCGGCGTGCTAAGCCGGCAGGATCTTTCCACATTTCCTCAACGGCGGATGACGTTATGAAATTTCTCTCAACCCTTGACATTACCGATCTTCCCGGGTTCGCTCGAGCTGCGAAGAATAAAGCGTTAGGAAAACTTGGGAGTAGCAATGTTGCAAGGTTAAGAGAGGTCAGTAAGGACCAATTGTGTGAAGTATTTGGGCGCACAAATGGCGAGACAATATGGGGATTTGTTCGTGGAATTGATCACAGACAGTTGGAACGGGATGGAGGACGTAGATCAGTTAGTTGCGAGATTAACGTGGGTATCTTCCTCTAAAACCCGGCGATGGTTAACCATTCATCGCAGTACGGTATCCGATTCGTGAATATTGACGAGGCCGAAAGATTTATTCACCAGGTCTCGCGGGAAGTGAAAAGAAGATTGGACAACATTGGGATGCTTGGGCGTTCACTAACGTTGAAAGTACTGAAACGGAGCCCTTCAGCGCCGATTGAGCCCCCGAAAGTGTGTCTGATGTCCTTACCTTCTGATGATCTCACACTCTTCTAATCTCACAGTTTCTGGGGTGCGGCAAATGCGACTCCTTCACAAAGCAAACACAACTACTGAGCACAGCGGGTCAAGCAACAAATGATGACAAAATCATTGCACAGCATTCGATACGTCTCCTTAGATCATTTCGGTTCGACCCTCGGGAACTGAGAGGTATAGGCATCCAAATCCAACGACTCGAGTCGAACCGACAAACAGAATCTCTGGTTCGTGGTCAAACGGTTCTTCCGTACACCAAAGCAATGGGCTCCCCGAGTCGGCCGCAGGCGAGCGCAACAATGGCTCTGTCTCCCGAAGGTTGTGCAACAGTTGCTAAAGTCACCGCTGAGAGTACTTCATTGCATAAGGGAAAGCACATCATGGCACAAGATTTGGAACTACCATCTTTTTCTCAAGTTGATCCAGATGTCTATGACGCTCTGCCTGAAGATGTTAAACGAGAATTGGATGCGGAATTCAAGCGCCGATCGGCACTTGAGTTCTCGGTCGCCATTCCACCTTTGAACGCAGATTCGTCAAAGAAAGATCAAGCTTTGAATCGCATAACACGACAACTTGCTCCAAGGACTACTCGTTCTAGTCTCTCGCCAAAGAAAAGTAAATTATATCAGCCGATCACCACCAAGGCTTCTGCACCGCGTGTCTCTGAGTATGAATTGCAATCGCTTGACCTGGACCCGGATGTTTTTTTTCTCTTRCCAGAAGAAGTTCAACGAGAGCAACTCGTACGTGCCAGGATGCTCAAAGAAGGTGCAGGGGAGCTTTTGGACATGCAAACACAAAAGAAAACCTTGAAACCACGCAGGGCGCCGAGTCTGCCAGCTGAACTGCGAAGGCGTTTATCCCCACCTCGGGCAGGATTTAGAGACCCTCTAATCCTCCGTCAACATTCAAAACAGGGTGAAAGACTTCATCTCACTGAACCATCTGAGATACAGAATGCAATGGGCGACTGGGTGGAAAAATACCGATATTGGGCTCCCAAGGAAAAGGATGTGAAATTTTTTGCGAAATATCTGATTCAGTGCGTTGACAGCACCACGATGGGTGACGATGGCGTCGAGAAGGCGACCGCTGTCATGAAATGGTGGATGATCCTGCTAAAAAGATACTGGGGTGACGATGAAAGCGTAGTAACGCGAGTTGACCGTGTAGGAGAGTCGTGGTGGCAAGCATTTAAAGGAGTCAAAGAGCAGCTGGATCTGGAGGTACGGAGGAAATTTGGTGGGTCGATATCGCTGAAGTAGAGTAATTCGCTAGCTCGAATTGTACTATAGTACACTACGACTTGATAGTAGAGCCTTGTTTTACAGTGGTTTTGTGCCTTTAGCGATGAACAATGTCACCGGGGTGCCCTTCAGTTTTGCATCGAACGCCGCGCTGTAAGTAAATGAATCTAGCCCAGCTTGTTGAAATGCCCGTTGGATATCATCTCTTTTTATTCCTCCGGGATGGGGGACTATATGAAGGTGGGATTGATCAATATCGGCATCTGTTTTCTCGAGATCAACGACGATCAGACATCCGCTGGGCTTCAAAAAGTGTGAGATGGTCTTGGTGGCTTGCTCGATAGATTTCATGTGGTGAAATGCGGATGCACACTGGTGGAAAGAGAACGCAGGGCTTGTCAATCGAAATTATAGTCGACTCGAGCAGCAATTAAGTAACTCACGACGACAACGTCAAACTTCTGCCCTCCAAGTTCCCCTTCTTTGCCTTCAAGCTCTGCACATATTGCACGCATTTCTTCCYGAGGGATGCCTTGGTTGAATACTCGAAGATTATACTGGTCCACCATTGCCTGACTGATATCCACGCCCAGGATACTTCTGACATGCGGAGCTAGCTCCCTCGAGATGAGCCCTGTCGAAGAAGCCGCAAGAACAATGCATCAATGCATCAAATGCGGGTGCCAGTAACGCTAACCCGTTCCACAAGCATAGTCCATGACAACAGTTTCGTGTTCTTGAAAAGGGTAAGCATTCAGTATGGCACGAGCGCTCCTAGTATTGGTTATCAAATGCGGATACTTGGCGTAAAGAGCTTTGCTTACTTTCGCGCTAATATCTCAGCATTTTTATTCTGATCATAGTGACATGCAACACCATCGAAGTGTTGTTTGTTCGCCTGTAAAAATTCATGTTCGGCATCGAGATGCCCAATCGCGGGTAGATGAGGTTGATAAGCCATGATCAAGCAAGCGTGAATCGTGTTGATCACTGTTCACTTTCCTTTTGTTTTTCGGATAATCTACAGCACCACATATGTTATTACCAGCACTACACTAGGGAAACACGAAGTAACATCTGGTGGAATAACAATGGCCGCTATGTGATAGAGGTTGAATTGGGACTCCTGAGATCGCTTAGGGATCCCACAACAAAACCTGACAAGAAGACTGAAAATAGCATGCGCCCACCAACGATGACGCTTTAAAGGTTTACGGATACCTCAGGTCCACATTGCGCTTGCTGCGATAATGTCATCCAGAGGATAACTTATACTGTTTCAAGTTCGCGTTACCATCAACTTGAATTTGAAACTCCGCTCACATCAAGTTTGTACCGCCCATCCACCTACGAAAGCCTACGAACCGTTCTATCTCCATGGCTGAAGGCAGTGATTACGACTATCTCTTCAAAGTATGTCTTCAGTTGCCCACGCCATGCGTCGTGGTGTCTAATTCGTCCTTCTTCAGATAGTGCTTATTGGTGATTCTGGTGTTGGCAAATCGTGCGTTCTTTTAATGCAGAATAACGCTCTTACTAACTGTCATATCTAGGAATCGTGGGTTCACGCTGTTGTTCGTCCTGGCCAATGTTCACGGATATCAGTGCTTTCACGTTTCACACGCAATGAATTCAACCTTGAGTCAAAGTCGACTATTGGAGTCGAATTCGCCACAAGGTCTATCAACCTCGATAGTAAGATCATTAAGGCACAGATATGGGATACTGGTAAGTTTTATGGTCTTTCTGCTCACACCCACCTTCAATCGGAACATAGCTGGCCAAGAGCGTTACCGCGCTATCACTTCAGCGTCAGTGCTCGAACAGTTCATAATGTTTCCTTATTTATCAACAATCTTGCAGCTATTATCGAGGAGCGGTTGGGGCTCTACTTGTCTACGACATCGCCAAGCATGCAACGTTTGTCAACGTAACACGGTGGTTGAAGGAACTTCGTGACCACGCTGATTCAAACATTGTTATCATGCTGGTTGGAAATAAGAGTGATTTGAAACACTTGCGCGCGGTACCCACAGATGAAGCCAAAGCGTTTTCAAGTGAGTATATTCTATTGTCGCTTTTTTAACTCCTTACCTTTTGTCCATAGCCGAAAACGGGTTGTCGTTCATCGAGACATCGGCGCTGGACGCCTCGAATGTCGAAAGCGCATTTTTGACCATTCTAAGTGGTATGCGATTCTGTCACCTCTTAAGAGTTAAGAGCGTGTATTGACATAGTGCAAAGATATATTCCACATTGTATCGAACAAAGCGCTTGAGTCATCGTCYAACAACATTGAACCGCCTAAGGACAGTATCAGTGTCGGACCGAGCATGGACTCACACGCTAACCAGAATAGCAAATGCTGTTAATAACTTGATGGTYACCCCATTGCCGGCCGGATATCACCTCAATTCATCTGTTTCTGATTAGGTATTATATTTCATTCTTTGAATTGTCCACGTATTGTACTTCGATTGTGAACACATATGAAATGACTCGGGGACCATCACTCCTTGACAAAAACACAGCGTGCCTCGTTCCGCCCACGTCAAATAAGATATTAAAGCTGCGCATACAGTAACATAGCCTCAGCAAGTGAATCCGCAGGCATGATACTGCGGGCGTAATTCCGTATATTTGACAGCGCCTTGTTGTCCAAACAGTGTAGACCTCCGATCCGATAACTAACCCAATGGCGGTCAATCCCAACGAAGACACTGAATTGTGAGATACGCCTCAGGTTCTTGACACTCTCTGACCATTCCTCGCAGCAACGATGCTCTTAGAAAACATGGCATATTACCTCCGCGTGAGCCCCAGCCACGCACGCCGTCGCCACCGCCATCTCCTACGCTAGACGAATTGCTAGATGAACTGTCAACATCTGAGTTAAACGATATGCAAGAAGATACAGGGGACGAGACCAAACAGCGTATTATTGAGCATCATAAACGACAGCGAGTGATGGAGGAACGAGAGAGATTGAAGAAGGCTCGATTTGGTCGGGTTTATCCGATAGGTCGTGATGATTATACAAGGGAAGTAACAGAAGCAAGCAAAGAGTCTGAAGAAGGCGACGAACAAGACAAAGGAACGGGCGTCGTCTGTTTTCTGTATAAGGATGGGTAAGTGACCATTGACATGGTTAACGGAAGATCATCATGAATATGCCATCAGGATTCCGAGAAGTGAACGCGCATTCCAGCATGTGAAGACTTTAGCAGGGAAATATCCACGCACAAAATTCGTCTCCATTATTGGGGACAAGTGCATACCGAACCTTCCAGATTCAAGAATACCCATGTTCATTGTGTACAGGAAAGGCGATATTCGCAATCAAGCCATTGCATGGGGTGCGGATAGGGAGCGTCGCGTCGAGGGTGAGTCAGCTTTTGTTGCGTTGTCGCGGTATACTGACACATACTTTCAGAACTGGAGACTTTACTGGTCATGGCAGGTGCGGTGGATCCTGAAAGCCGACCGCCGTTGCATAGAAGGATCAGCGATGACGACAGGGAGAATCGGTTGTCACAAACGACGCGGCAAAATGTCCGGGGTTCAACGGGGAAAGATGAATCAGACTCGGACTTTGAGTTTGACTTGTAGTAGTATACATGGTATTAGCGTGATCTCAATTCAAAACTTGCCCTCCATATGCCAGGCAAGCTTATTTCTTCCTTATTTATTGCACTCGCAACTGACGTAGGGCAGCTTCTGAACGCARTGTGGAGAACTCTAAATCGAACCACCCGCATTGCTAAAACTGCCAGGACAGGCGGGTCAAGGGACGTAGTCAACTAGGCAACCTTCCCTGCCACACCCTATGACGTCCGAAGAATCTTTAAGGAAAGAGCTAAGCCATTGCACGTCACGCTAACGCGGCCCTATGGTAAGTCTGTTTGGGAGCCCGGCTTATTCGTTCATTCAGAGGCGGTAAGGAAGTAGTTGTCCATTTACCAAATGCAAATGGCAGTGTGCAGGTCATCCAGTGATTAGAGTCAATGCGGCTATCGTTGGAAGCAGTAGCGGACACACTGAGGAACGTAACGCTGAGGCACCTGGTCAGATGGAAGGAGAACGTGAATTAGCTGTCGAACTGAGTTTTGTCGAACCTAACCGCTCTCATGSGTGTTAGCGGAGGCGCTACGATAGAACAACTAGTGTTTCCTAGATCCGGAAGCGTACCGTGGTAGATCAAGTATTGTTCTTGAGCCTCCAACTGGTATCTTTACCATCACCGCCTAGCTTTGTGACGACCCCATCTGCTTCTAGCTTCCTAAGATGCAAATCAATCCCGCCCGCTGCAGGAAGCCACAGCGCTCCCGGATACGAGGCATATATTACTTTCACTATCATCCACGTTGTCCAGTCTCCCGGAGCAGAATTGGCTGTGGTTGGTGGGATACCCTGCAAGACAGAAATGATTTGCGATTCTCGGGACAAACGATGTTGAATATATGTATCCAATATGTGTGTGCCATGGGGGATTGTCGGCCCATGAGCGGGATACAGGGATATCGGTGAACTTGGCTGATCTTGTTCGTTAGACTTGACATATTCGAGCATCCTCTTCAGGCTCGACATATAGGCAGACAGCTCCTCAAAAACGGCAGTGCCTTGCCCCAGGACGCTGTCAGATGTGTATAGAGCCCTGTCAGAAGGGAGATAAATGGACACCGAGTCTGTGGTGTGTCCTGGTGTATGGAGTACGTGGAGAGGAGCCATAGACGGAACGGAAAAGTGTTGTCCATCTTGTAGATCGTTGAAAGTTGACCCATTCGGTGCCGGCGTGAAGAGATCTCGTGATAAAGAATTAGTGATCGATGGCAGAGTGTAGGCAGTAGAATGGGCAATAGGCACCCTGTCGCTGGCAAGAGGATACTTGTGCAGTCGCGGTGGGCGATAGGGCAGCCCGGTCCTGCGCTCGTCCCATCGCCTGMGTAACAAGGACAATACACTGGGCAGGCCTCCTACGTGATCGTGATGCCAGTGGGATAAGATAATGTCGGAGATATCAGGTTGAGTGGGATTTGTAGGTTTCGCCAAGTCACGGAATGCGGATTCTAGGACAGGAATGTATTCGTCCAATCCTTGGCCGGTGTCAATGAGAATATATGGATTCTGGAGTCCGACGAGGTAGGTGTTCGTTCCCTGTAACGTGAATTTTCCTGGGTTCTATGATGCGCTGCTCTGAGTGATACTACGACCAGTGCAATGCAGGATTACCTGTCCCAGAACTCTGATAACATGAGTGCTGAGGCGAGCGACGGAGGGCAGAACTTGGAGATCCATGAAGACCAGACGGCGCTGGACAACAGAGCCAAACAAGCGACATTTGCTTGCGCTCGTCATGTCCGCTGCTATTATGCCTGCTGTTGCTCACACAGACGCCCTTCTGCACAAACGAAAAAGGTGCGCTAAATCTCTCTGAAACGAACTTTCTTCTAAAATTCGTCTTTGCAGGTCGCCGTCTGCCCCGACAGATGCGCCGCCTTTGACTCGACGACGCTCTCACTCACCCCCGCCCACGGATGGCCCTCAGGCAGAAAAGGACAAAAACGCAACAGATGCAGACAAAGCGACGTCTTATGACGCACGTGCCGAGTTCGCCAAGCTACTTAACACACGCTCGGGTGGTGTGTATGTTCCCCCTGCGCGTCTCCGCGCTATGCARCAGGCTGCGGCTGCGGACAAGAGCTCTCCAGAGTACCAACGCCTCTCATGGGATGCTCTGCGGAAGTCAATAACCGGTATTGTTAATCGAGTCAACATAGCCAACATCAAACAGGTTGTGCCAGAACTGTTTGCAGAAAATTTGATTCGCGGCCGCGGCCTTTTTGCAAGAAGCATCATGAAGGCACAAGCCGCCAGCTTGCCGTTTACTCCCGTATTTGCAGCGCTCGTGGCCATCATCAATACAAAGCTGCCTCAGGTGGGCGAGCTCGTGTTAACGCGGCTTGTTAGCCAGTTTAGGCGTGCTTTTAAAAGAAATGATAAGGTATGATGACGAAACTCATGCATTTTAATTTGTATTGACTCATTCCAAGATCATTTGCCATTCAACTACGACGTTTATCGCACACCTTGTGAACCAAGTCGTTGCGGATGAACTCATAGCACTTCAGATTTTATTTTTATTGTTGGAGCGACCGACGGATGATTCAATCGAAATTGCAGTTGGCTTTATGCGTGAAGTTGGCGCCTTCCTTGCGGATAATTCCCCAAAAGCTGGCGCAATAGTCTTTGAACGCTTTCGAGCCGTCCTTAATGAAGGAAACATCAGCCATCGAGTGCAGTATATGATCGAAGTTCTAATGCAAGTGCGAAAGGACAAGTTCAAAGACAATCCAATCATTCCGGAAGGTCTTGACTTGGTAGAGGAGGAAGAACAGTTTACACATCGAATACAGTTAGAAGAAGAACTGCAAGTTCAAGAAGGATTGAGTAAGCTTTCATCCTCGTCTCTTATTTCAATCGTCTAATATTGCTCAAGATATATTTAAACATGATCCCCAATTCCTGGAAAACGAAGAAAAGTACAGTGCAATCAAAGTTGAAATCCTTGGGGAAGATTCTGATGGGGAGTCTGGATCTGGGGAAGAGACGAGTGATGAGGAAAGTGATGAGGAAGGTGCGTTGTCTGTTAGCTTGTTCTTTCATGTCTTCCTGACTTCAACAAGTCGCTGAAGCCACCCAGGACATTGAGGACCGAACTGAGACGAACCTTGTGAATCTCCGTCGTGTCATATATCTCACTATCATGAACGCGCTGAATTACGAGGAGGCGGTCCATAAGTTACTCAAGATACAACTTAAGGAAGGTCAAGAGGTCTGTTGTATTACCTGTCTGACGAATTGCGTCTCACTTGAATAATGCAGATTGAGCTGGTCAACATGATTATTGAATGTTGCTCTCAAGAACGCTCTTACTCCACTTTCTATGGGCTTGTTGGTGAACGATTCAGCAAGCTGAACCGTGTTTGGACGGACTGCTTCGAACAAGCATTCAAAAACTACTACGAGACGATTCATCGTTACGAATCCAATCGACTACGCAATATTGCGAGATTCCTTGGTCACCTTCTTGCCTCAGATGCGATCAGCTGGGTCATTCTTGAATGCATTAGGTTAACAGAAGAGGATACGACAGCGAGCAGTCGAATTTTCATCAAGATTTTACTTAACGAAGTGATGGAGAGTATGGGATTGAAACAACTCGCTGAACGTTTCAAAGATCCCGAGATCAGGAAGGCCTGTGAAGGCCTRTTTCCTATGGACAGTCCCAAGAACACCCGGTTTTCCATCAACTACTTCACGAGCATTGGTCTTGGCGTTGTTACCGAAGACATGCGTGAATATCTCAAGGTTAGTCTTGATTTTATTAACAGCTCTGTCACTTATAGACGACCCTTAGAATGCTCCTCGGCTTATCATGGAACAGCGGCGAGCAATGCTTGAAGCTGGATCATCGTCCTCCGACTCGTCAGATTCTGACACAGAGACATCTGATTCCGATGACGACAGCGGTAGCGATAGTTCCGGTGATGATACTGCATCAAGTTCCTCGAGAGACGCGATCGACCACCGACGCCGACGGCGGAGTCCTAGCGATAGCAGACGTCGCAGAACACCATCAATAACACCGCCACGCGTTACTCGGCATGGACGCGGCAGATCCGATTCTAGGTCTCCACCACCGGTGCGGCGTGGACAGCACGATACATCACACTCAAGGTCCAGGAGCCCTATGTACAGGCGAGGCGGTAGAAGGGACAACACATACGATCACCCCCGATCACGTTCTAATACACCGCCCAGGAGGCGTGGGTCATTTTCACCAGAGCGACAACGAAAATTCGATGACAGGGACAGGAAGATGAAGGAGAGAAGGGTTTCCCCACCTCGACAAGCCTACGCTAGAGATAGGTCTCCGTCCCGAACGCCGCCCAGAAGATACGGGGAGTACTCCAGATCCAGAGAAGTGAGTGGGAGGGATGGAGACCGGAACTATGAACGTCGCAGATGAGTTGGCAAAGCGGGTGGCAGTGAAACTTGTAACAGCAATGCTCCATGTAGTGTTAAAATAATCTTGGTCATCAGCATCGCTGCATAAATAATATATATATGGCTGCGGTTTGCTCGGCGTTTCTTCTCTTCTTCGACTCATCATGCCGATACCCAGTGAATACCTTGGTGCCTCTGCACTTTCTCCTCGCAATGTCCTTACCCCAACCGCAACGCAAGAGACGACCCTCATTGTCGCGGCATGCTATGTTGTTGCCATTGCCATTCTTTGGTTTGTACCATCTCGTCTCCCTTAATTCCAAGTTTAATCGAAGACTTTAAAGGCACGTGCCATACCTAAAGCTCATTAGTGAGTATGGTTTCTGCACGCCAATTTGAGAGCTAAGCATTCCCCAGTTTACCCTTTCAAGTTTGTAAACATTTATAAAAATGTCAATGTTGTATTGATCGTCGTTTATAAAGACTGCTCACAGTCGGCTTTCATGAGGTATGCAGAATACATTATCACTAACGTTACACATAATACTGAGCCGGGACTCGGAACGACTTAGATGAGCCATGCATTCATGGGCTTACTCACTTGTGCCAGAATTGAATCCATAGAGCTTGATCGTGAGTTTTCGCGCCGTTTCAAAATGTTTATTTTTGACCCAATGATATACAGCTGATGAAGGGGGTGCAACGCGCATGGCTGGCGGGATCCCATGGTTAACACTGCCTGCTGGATATCTTGGTTCATGCTTCATCGGTGCTTGCCTTATTGCGTGTGGCTTTGATACGAACGCTAGCAAAGTAGCTACGCTAGTCCTCGCAGCTTTCTTCCTGGTCACTTTATGGTGGGCCCGGAGGAATCTCTTGTAAGTCAACAATCCATCTACTCAATCCCGTACCTAACTTGTCCTCCTTAGGTCGTGGGCCCTTATCCTCGGCATGTCCGGCTTAATCGTTCTCTTCTGGTTTGTAGGTGGCGGRGTTGCTCTTCGATACTTTGTATGTGGTTGCTTTTTGTCATGTTTATGCCTCGATAACTTGATACAGGTACTGTTTATCGGTGTAATGTCGTGTATGTATGCCCTCTGGGATGTGGTTGGTAAGTGCCATCCACTGGTTGAGTCGGTACACATTAACTTTCAATGTGCAGACGATACGATTACACGCAAGGTCAACTCATCAGATGCTTCACAATTTGCGAAAATATGTGGATGTTTTCCCTCTCAAGGTATTGTTCAACATCCCAGTTGTGAAGTAGAGTTGATGGCGACGATAAATAGTGTGGGGTTTCATCTGGCTTATCGTGGCTATAATCTTTTTCGCGCTTGGAATTATAGTTGGACTAGCGGCGTTCAAGGTTTGACCTTGTTTCTTTTCTGCAAATTCTAAGCAGAATGTTGAAGGTTTTTGCAGGAATCAGCGCAACAGCAAAAATCAGATTCAGCTCACTTCTTGCCAGTTCCAGGGTCTACTTCTAATGGAATAGCGTTAGGATGTCCAGGCTGGCTCTCTATCTGTTTAACATTCATGTTCTCTGTGATTATATCACAAATTTGGTGAATAACTGTCGCTGCTGTACCTGTATTTATAACATCATTGAGGACATTTCTAAACCCATAGACAAAGGACATCATAGATGCATTTTGTAGGTATCATTATACGAAAAATAATATATTCAAGGACAGGTATGATACTCGTGAAATGACAGCGAAACACATGTACGGAGTGCAAAACACAAATTAGAGCTCGTCATCTGTTACGTCCTCGCCTCTCTTTTTGCGGGCTATGCGCTCCTTTTTAAGCTATCGGATGAAATGAGTTTGTTTGCAATGACAGTATATCTATGGCAATGGAACTAACCTTCCTTGCTTCACCTGACGTCAACTTCTTGTTCTTCTTCGACTCGATCTTATTGCCCATGGCATCATATTGGTCATCGTCTGCGCCGTCTTTCTTATCAATGCGTGCTCCGCTACCTTGACCTTCAACCCAGTTATGGCCTGACGGTTCTAGATGCCCATCATGCATAGCCCAGACCCTATGCCACTAGTTAGAGAAGTAAGGATACAACGAAAAACTACTTACTCGGTGCACAGGGATTCAGAGAAGTCGCGGTTGTGGGTGATGACAAGCACACCACCTTCGTACTTCTTAAGTGCCTCAATCAAAGCAGCCAGAGACTCTCTATCCAGGTAGTCTAAGTGCAAAAAGGTTAATATGTCAGTCTTTGGCAAGTAAGCATAGGGTACGAACTGGTCGGCTCATCCAAGCATATGACGTGGGGACGACGCCAAGTAGCAGCTCCAAGCACAATTTTGACTTTTTGACCTCCAGAGAGACCTCTCATTGTGTTATGAGAAACGAACTCAGCTTCAAGACCGAAATCGCCAAAGTGCTTCTCGATCTCCCGTCGTACGAGAGGTCGCAAGAGTCCAAGGCGCTGAGCTTCACGAGTATCAACTTCAAGGACTTTCTGTTGGGAGAGTAAACATTAAAATCATCATTCCCTAAACAATTTAAACCTGCCTTTTCAAATCCACGCTTGACAAGCTCGTCGCGCGGCAACCAAACATTTTCAGAGGAGCTGAGGCCTTTGAACGAAACTTCATATTCATAGGACTGCTTGAGCTTTTTCCTGGTGATGATTTCGTCAATGGTCCGCTTTTGTCCCTCGACAACGATAAGTGATCCGTCCTTCATCTTCTGGGCCTCTTCTTCGGTAATTTGTCGAGAAGCTTTACCCATATCCTCCAAATCTTCACCAGTTTGATAACGCCATAACATATATTCCAAAGGAGTCTTATCAAGGTGATTATCGATGTGATGGAATGCATGCTGAGCAACATAGCCAATAACTAGATTGGGATGTTTCCAGATTTCGCCACCCTTGTTAGGTTCCAAGTCACCAATCAGAAGCTTCACGAGAGTCGATTTACCGGACCCATTCGGGCCGAGAACCGCGACACGCGAAGACAAAGAAACTTGTAATGTAATGTCGTACAGTTGTTGTACAACCTGACTCGGGTATTGGAATCCAACCTTACGCCTGCCAAATGGTCAGCATTCATTGTTCAAGTGATATGAAGGAATCAACCAACATCTTGAGCAAGCTCTTTTCCTTAGTCTTCACGCCTTCGAGAAGAGGCGGGTCAGGAAGTCGGAACTTGTAGTCTTCTTGTGCCTCCAATGTATAATACGACTTGGCCTCCGGTACTTGCTGAACAAATTTCTCTAGGTTTCCACGATATCTACGTAATTTGAAGCGGTTCAGGTGGAGTACATCCGTGATGGTGTTGTTCAAAAAGCCAGAGTCATGCGACACGATAACTAGATAATATCTTTAGAGTCAAAGCACCATTGAAAAAAAGACTACTGACTTGAAGTACACGTTTTGAGGCTAGTTAGGTAGTTTTCCAACCAAGCAACATTGACGACATCGAGGTGGTTAGTCGGCTCATCAAGAAGTAAGATGTCCGCTTTGAAAAGCATGGCACGAGCAAGAGCCAATTTCATCTTCCAACCACCGGACAAGCTACCTATCGCTTGCTTTTGACGCTCGTCGCTGAACCCAACGGAAGCTAATGTCTCCTTGATTTCAGCCTCCGAACCTTGAACGCGCTTGTCATCGATGATAAATTGCAACACAGATGTATCTTCTTCGCTGCCATCTATATCGTGTTCGACGTAGAAGGTGCGTACTTCGTCAGGCGAAGGGAAGCCTTCGACTTGGCTTGGTTTACCCTCAGTGACTAGAACATGGAAATGCACGACACGACTTACCCATTATTAATAGCGCGCATGAGAGTGGACTTTCCGGTACCATTCTTACCGCAGAGACCATAACGGTGCCCACGCTTAAGACGAAGAGTAGCAGTGTTCAACAAAATTTTGGCACCATAAGCAAGCGAGAACTGGCAATTACACAAATCTTCGCCTTCTTCCTCGTCTTCAGGAACATCGTCTTCGGATTCGCCTTCACTAGCTGAGCGGACAACCCACTCTCGACTAATAGCGACGGCATCGGGAGAGGCGGTAATAAAAGCAAGATAAGGGGATAGGGTCTCCCAGTCAGGAACGTCAAAGTTCTTAGCGTTAGTGAGATTGGCCGCAAGTGTAGCTGCATATACGGCTGAGACATGGTTTGAGGAGATTTCACCTCCTAGCTTTTTGTAGACTGAAACGAGAGCGTTGACGGCTTGAGCAGGTTCAGCGACTTTCAATGGTGGTAGGTTGGAGCCATCATTATCAGCAGGTACTTGGCCAACCTGGCGAAGAGTAGCTATGGCTTTACCGACTACACCGCGAGCTTCAGGATCGCCGATGGTGGTTTCTACCTTTATTAAACCGGGAAGGAGTTTGGGAATGAAGGGTCTAACGGTGACGTGAGAGTCTACCAATTTAGACATGTTATCAACGATGCTAATTAACTCGTGAGCGCTCATTCACGTAACAAATGACAAAACATACACAGCAACCTTTCGCTTAGTCGCAGTCAATTTCTCCGATAGGCCACGAGCAAGTAGCGGAACCATAAGAGAAAGTGTGGGAGAATCGACTTCCGAAACGAATGTAGTAGCCGAGAGAAGGGCTATGGTATTAGGAACTTCCTCCACAGGGTTTATCAAAGCTTTGATGAGCGCAGGAATGAAGCGCTCAATGTCCTTATTGGAGACAAGAGCGGTAGCTTTCGTGAGCGAATTGCGAGCGGCTTTCTTTACGTCGGCTTTGGTATCCCAGATAGCTTCGGAAAGAACGGGCACAATTTCTGGCATTAATTTCGCAGTTTGTGCAGGGGCGCTCGCCACGAGTTGATCAAGGACAACCAATGCGCCCGTTTTAACTTGCCATTTTCCCGCAGTCTTAATCTGATGAAGTAGGGGCGACAGAACGCCAGCAGTGGACCAAGGATTCATGGCAGAAGTATATTCGCGGACTGCTTCCACAGCGCTCGTTCTGACAGCGGGCATCTTGTCCGCGAATGCATCTAGGAGAGCGGCAAAGATACCCGAAGGTACAAAGATAGGCTCAAGAGCCTTTACGGCGGCGCATCTGATGAGCGACCTTACAGCGTCAACTGCAGCTTCACGAGTGGCGGGTGATTTTTTGTCGGTTAGCGCCTTGAGGACAGCGTCTGCGAACCCAACAGATTCAAGGGTGGAAGGTCCTTCTGTCGAGGCAAGCGAAGCTAATTGGTTGGCAGCAGCATCACGCGCCGACCTGTCGGCCAAAAATAGGCCAGATATGTCAAATTGACCGGCAACGGGGGAAGCAACCGCTTTGAGGTTAGCCGGAGCGGGTGTAGTAGTACTAGCAGCAGTGACGGCGGGCATTTTTCTTCCGTTGTTTACCTATGCAGTAAAATAAGCATATCGCCAAGACAGTCAAACCAAGATGCTTACAAGTTTGTAATAAATGCTCGATACAAGAGAAATCTATAGGACAGCTCTATATGTTCTAAAGTCTAAGAGTGGCGATGCGCCTGGTGGAGAAAATCAGCTTTGGGTTCGCAGTAATTGAGTAATAAAGTCAGGTCCTCACCTCTATAGAGAAGACTGAGTGGGGGTTAGGAAAGGGAAAGGTAAGGGGATAGGAAAACAGCGCGTACTTTATCACGGGTTTTTCAAGGTCTAATCGGAGTCTGAATTAGAAAAAAAAAATGCCAACAAGGCACCGCAGGGCACCGCCCGCGTACGTTGAAATTCATTCAAGCGTACATATGGCTGTACCCTGCTGTACTATCTATTATTGGTTATCGCACGATACTAATATGTACATAATGCCAGCACCATTACTCCTTCGCGTCCGAATCGGCAAAGCTGAGAGGACTAAACGCCTGAAAGATAATAGTTACTTAAGCATATAATCATCCAATAGCAAGACGCACATGTCCTCCACCCTCGAAATGCTTGCTGTTCGCTTCTACCCAATGCAGACGTACGGCATGCAAAAACGCCGAGAGCCCCTGCAAGATACACATATAGCAACTGCTTTAGCGACACTCGGGTACGTACCTCCATTAGGCATAAACCACCGATGGTCATATTTATCCAAAGGAACCCCATCAAAGCGAGTCCAATGTAACCTCCAATTGAGGCAGGATGGAGATAGCCCCCAATTGTCATAGACCAAAGCACTTCAGACAATTGAGCGTGCGCCAACGAGAGCGCCCACAAGCGAAGGTATGACGCGGTGTGTGATATACCGCCCAGACAAAATTCAATCGTGTGTATAATCTGGTGAATCACAACTTCGCTGAAATCGTGTTGCTCCTGAAGAATACATCAGTGTTTGTTAATTAATCAGATTGGCAACACGTACATGGTCGGTTTCTGATGATTCAACAATTGCCCTTCCATTTCCCTCTTCTTCTCCTTCTAGCACTTCATCGGAGCTATCTCGCGGCGCTTCGTCTTGAAGCCCCACGTAGCCTTGGCCCTGAATATTCCTTGTTTCTTTCCAAATAACGTAAGGTTTCGTTATCAGCATCCATGGAACACACACGGCCGCCATGAGGAGAAGGACAACCTGCACAAATCCTTGGCCAGAGTATAATTGGGTCGCAGGGTCGACTTTTCCTGGTTGTAGGAACATCGCAATAAGCATATTCAGGAGAGAGGGAGGCTGGGTCTCAGCCTGTGACCAATCGATGCTCCACTTGTATATGATGCATGCCACAAGGTAGCCGAATATTGATTGCAAGAAGATGATTTGAGGTATAAAGTTGCCATATATATCGACCCATCGTTTGAATTTTAGATGATTAGGTACTTGCAAGCACAGTGCGAATGTCATCTTTCGTATAGATCAGTGACCGCGCATGTAAAAGTTACACAATTGACTTACATGAATGACGCCTAATATCACAGACATTTTCATCTTGTAAGAATTAGTGAAAACGAGGGCGTTCTCTGCCCCATGCCAACCAGGATCGAGGCCAAATGGATAGGTATGACCGGTTGATATTCCGGCAAGAGTAGTCGAATTACCCTGGGGAAACGTCCACCCTGAGTGCCACAAGTGCAAAGATTTGGAGAAAACGTCGTTGTACATGAGGCCGGTGTACATAGAAAAGGCTCCCATTAACAGGATAATGTAGCGTCCGCTACAAACACTGTTTGGCATCAGTGGTTGGTAAATATATAGATACGCACAAGAAAAATTGACCCATAATCTGCACAGGAAATGAGCCGGTGAAAAAAGATGTTATGCGTTTATGCCAAGAACTAACCTCGTCCAAAGGCTGACTCTGAAGCCTCTTCTCAGATAAAATCATATACAAAGCTGCGCTGAAAATGATGAAACCGTGGCCAATGTCGCCAAACATGACCGCAAACAAGAATGGGAATGTCACAATTGCGAACAAGCCTGGGTTGACCTCCTGATAGGCAGCAATTCCATAGTTATCCATGATAGCTTGAAATCCTTCTGTGAATTTGTTGGTCCGATGATAAGTCGGTGGCGTTTTATGCGTGCGCAATTCATGTAATATGGGAGGTATGCTGGTTCCTGACTGCTCCTAGAAAGACGCTTAGTGGGAACCGAGGAATGTCGATCAGTTAGCACATACGGTCGCGTCCTTCAATGCCAGTTGTATCCTGGAAATATCACGGGTAGGGACCCAACCTTCGGCGATCAAAGTCTTTCGTCGAACGTCGTAATTGAAAAGATTCAAGGTCTCGTAAATCATCTTTTCCTTCCTAACAACAACTTGCCAGCTTCTCAAACTTTCGCCAACGGTGATAATCTCACTTCGCCTGTTCAGGCCTGTTTGATAAAGCACAGTCTCTAAATCTTCCAAACGATCAGAAACTTCGCGGAGAGCGGCGGATCGTTTATCAGCATTGGCGTCTATCGGATATAGAGTAGCTCCCATGGACTCCGATACTTTACGAATCTTGGCGAGTACAGTGTCTCCATGAGCAAATATGATGAAAACATTCTTATAAACTTCAGTGCCAGTTGCGGGGTCGATGATGGGATTGGGTATATCCGTATAATTCATATACAAATTGCCACGCAAAACACGCCACAGAACACGTTCGAAAATTGGAATGCGCGAACGCTCAATGGTACCGGCAATAAATCTATGACTATGTTAGTTACAGATCCAGTCGGATAAAAGCACTCACTCCAAATCAACTATAAAGCTGGTGGCAGATAGGTAATTTTCTCGGTCATCATGCAGTAAAGGTGCTGAGCTGTCATCAAATGAAGACCGTATGTCGTCTCGCTGCGCCTGGGCCTATTTAAAGTCAGTCAGGGGATAGGATAGATCTAACAATGCACCTTTTCAAAGAAGACAGCGGTTTCCCTGAGCACATGCCTAGCTTCTACAAGCTCCTTCGTCCTCTCACTTAACGTTTGGTAACTCTCGTTCATCTTGATCAGCCTCGACTCGTGTTCAGTGAGGGTTATCTCCAATTCATCCATGGTCCGCGCAGCGCGAGGGCCAACTGTAATGAGAGGGGCCGAATCTTGAAGGGGCCGAATAGGGATGACATCCTTCTCTTTTTCGATTTGATTTATGAAAAAGCGAACACAACGAGCCATTTCATCTATACGGCGGATCTCTCCTACAAACGAACGCTGGAACGGATTGACATTTGGATTCAACTGAAAAATATGTAAACAAGCAGTTTGGATAGTGATGAAGCTTCACGAACATCTTTGAATTGAACATTGCCGAGCTCTCCAAGTTCAGCGACGGTGTCGTGCGCAACCTCTGTTGGTACGAACAGCTGGACCAGACTCATCTGCTCCGAACCTACGTATGGTGTAAGTGCGGGATGATGTGCAAGGAGAACGACATACGGAACAGGCTCGGGTATTCGTCCGACATGGCGCGCAGCTGGTAAAGGGAGCAGTGCTGGCAGTAGTCGTTTATTTGGCCGACGCTGCCTTGGTGCGAAACATGTGCAAATAGATCTGGTCATTGAAATGACCACTCTTCCAGTACTCCTGCCGCCAAGTGCCTTGCCGTCCACCGCGCATCGTCCATGGACTCCCAAGCGCTATACTATGCCACCTCAGCCTCCTCCGCAGGATGATGCCAAAGTGCAAGAGCATGAGCTAGCCAACGCGCGTCAACTCATGGACGGGAAGATGATTAAGAAAACCAGGCCGCGTCGGACAGTTGACTACAATGGCGGTATGGGTAGATGGGTCATGGTAAGCATTATGCCGGCGCTGGCCTGGAATACACAATCATATACAACGTAGATGCGGAAACTTCGTCCAAATTCAACCTACGCGCCACACCTAAGGCCAAGTCCTCCTTTCATCATAGACGTATGATTTCATATTTTACGGTATATGCGCTCTACTGACACAACTATTACATAGCTGTTACCACCGAAGGCATACCCCGATAATTGTTCGACTTCCCTTTGCACAAAATTTGTTCACACATCAACCAACAAAATCCGATGTCCAGTGAATGTGGTGACGGTCCGTCAATCCTTTCTTCGTATAAAGTAATCCAACATTCCGGCAGTGGACACCGGAAGGCCGCCGTGTCCTTACAGGTTCCACGAGCGGCGAATTTACGTTGTGGAATGGCCTGACTTTCAATTTTGAAACAATCTTACAAGCGCACGACACCGCGATCTGCACCTTCGCATTCACACATTCAGGAGCTTATCTTGCATCTGCTGATAAGAGCGGTGTTATCAAATACTTTGAGCCGAATATGAACAACTTGACTGCATGGCATGGCTCAAGTTCACGAGAGGCCATTCGAGGACTCAGTTTCAGTCCTGACGATTTAAGATTTGCAACTGCAAGCGACGACTCCAGTGTGCGGATTTGGTCATTCCAGGAAAGTCGCGTGGAAAGTGTTTTAACCGGTCAGTGATACGTCTTTTGTGCATCCTCTTCTGAAGTACCTCAGGTCATGGATGGGATGTGAAGTGCGTGCAATGGCATCCAACCAAGGGCCTCTTAGTGTCTGGTAGCAAAGATAACCTTATCAAGTTTTGGGACCCCCGCACTGGGACCGTGCTCTCTACGCTGTACGCCTCTGCTATTCGGCTGCGCTTACTAAATAATTTGCATCGTCTTTAGGCACTCTCACAAAAATACCGTTCAAGCCCTATCTTGGTCACCCAACGGCAACCTTGTCGCTAGTGCTTCGAGAGACCAAACTGTTCGGGTCTTTGATATCCGTGCAATGAAGGAATTCCGCGTGCTCAAGGGTCACAAGAAAGAAGTTTGCTGTAAGTCCTTCCTGTATCTCTGTAACACTTATTGACGTTATCTAGCCGTTACATGGCATCCTTTCCACCCCATTCTCGTCTCTGGTGGTTCGGAAGGATCTATTCTCCACTGGGACCTGTCGACACCCGAACCAGTATTTACCTCCTCCTCTACTCCTCGCGCTACACTTTCCCAAGCGCATGATTCTAATGTCTGGTCATTGACTTTCCATCCCCTTGGTCATCTCCTCGTCTCTGCATCGAATGACCACACGACTCGATTTTGGTCTCGCGAACGGCCTGGAGATGCATCATCGGTATTTTCTGGAGGGGGAGAAAAACCTCCAGAAATTACTGATACGAGTGGGCAGGACGAAGAGGACGACATCATGGTACCCGGATTCGGTACCGGATACTTTGGTAATGGTATTAGTTCCGCGGGAGGCCAAGGCGGCGGAGATGCTTGGTGGTCCAGAGATGGGGAAGGCAGTACTTCTATCCCCACGACATCTGACCTCGCGCACGGTCGAGGGGGTTATAGCGATGGTAATGGTGGTGACGATCTCATCCCTGGTTTCTCATCCTCTGCCCCCTCGTCCCGGCAGAATCCTTATCCCCCACCGCAACAACCAGAGAACCACAACCACGTAATGGATGAATGGAGTCAATCAGGGGCTGAATGGGCAGGAAACAGACAGAGTCGTTGGGGCCCTCGGAAAGGTGCAGGAGGTCGACATTGATCACACTCATGGTGGTGATAGAGCCTATCCAATACCTGTACAACTAAATAAATAGTAATTAATATTTTAGGCAATTACAGTAGAATGGTCGTTACACAACATGAAAGGCGTGTTAGGCTAGTGGTGATATGGTGATATCCGTCTTTCTAAATCCACGGTATGACAAAACTAGGACTATGTATGTCCAACGTATGGTGACAAGATGAGAAAACGAACCAGAATCATTAAGCTTAGCGTGTATCAGCGCCAGAGACTCTGACTGCTTTCGGTGTAGATTCATTCCCTGGCATGTGTTGGCTGTCCAAAGTCGGTGACTGTTGATGTGGGTATACTATGCGAGCATTCGCGTAAGCGCGGAGAGCTTCTCGATAAAGAATCTACAGAAGACATCCTGGGTGATCCTTCCAGAGCTTCTTGGTTGTTGTCTAATCCAGTAAAAAAACAAAACCTTCCACCAGCCCAGTAAGCTTACAAATTATAATGCTCCTCGACAAAAACAGCTCACCTGTTGATAAACTGTCTGTAGCGTGTAGTAGGGCTATGACTCGACCCAGGATCAACAACGTTCCCGAAAAATATGTCTATTGTCTCGTTGTCTGTCGGGCAAGGAGATGGTGTAGTTGATCTCGAAGTTGAAGGTGAGATGATGGAGGGCGTAGAATCATCGCTTCCAGAACTGGGATTCTCTGATTTCAGGCGTACAGAACTGCGATCAAACTTTTCAGGGCCTCGCGGAAGCCTATCCCGATGAGATGAACTAAACGTGCTGCCTCGAACGGGTGGTGCATCATTCTGAATCGGCATCCCCGAAGGGGTTCGCTTCAGCCCAGGGCTCTCTCGATTAACATCAAAGTAACCTCGCTGATGGTGTCTATTCGGACGATTCGAAATCGAGAACGGAATTTGATCCACGTCAGACGCGATATGACCGACTGGACGGAACGTCTCTACATCGGGATCCCGCGGTGAACCTAGCGTAGGAAGTGACAAGAAAGGCGCAAACTCCTTGCTCTCCTTCGGCCAAGGAAACAAATTGACATTATCAAGTTCTGCTTTATCAGAACGCGCATGAGACTTGGTCGACTGCGCCCACGGTCTTTTCAAGGGGCATTCAGATTCATATCTCGACGTCAATGATGCACTCGGCTTCAGGTTATCGTTGTGGAGGCGGTTTCCTTGGCATTGATTACGCTGGCAGGGAGATCTATCCCTACATTGAGCAACTTTCTCCAGTTTGCTTCGCAAGTCATCGATATCACGATTAGAGCCAGCTTCAACTTGAACGTGGGAGAACGTCGCAACGTAGTTCCGACCGTGATTATTATCCCAAATTTCTCTCCCAGCAACTGTATATCGCAGCGCAAAAATTAGCGTCTTGCCTTCAATTCTTGACAAGATGTCATCAAGTCTGATCATAAAAGTAAAACGATCAAAAACGGCATCGATAGTTTCGAGGTATTTCCCTATTACTTCGCTCGTTGTTAACCAATCGTCGAAGGTAAATCTGGCAGCCAGGCCCTTGGTATATGCGATATTCTTGAGTCGAACCCGACCAAGTATTGTTGTTCCTTCAAAAGCGAGTAATAAATCTTCAAGCCCCACATCCGCGAATCTGTCTATTGATAGCGGCATGTGATTCACCTTCATAGACAGTACCTTCTCGGACTTCCTTTCATTGCTGCCTCCAAAAATGAAGGACGGGAAGTCGCTGTCTGTCCCGCTTGTATCGTCTGTGGGACTCCCATCGCGGGAAACTGCAAGAGGTTTCTGCTCCGCCAAAAACAGTTTCACATGCTCCAATTGTGGATCAAAATGCACCACCTTGAGCATGGGTGTCGGAGGTTCGCTTTTACTAGTTTTGCCTAGCGTCACAATAGAAAGGCCGCCTTTAGAACAAGACGAAGACGACTTAAGAGAAGGTTTAACAAGTTGGCCAGACTTCTTACGAACAAGTCGTGATTGCGCGGCATCTCCATGATTAGGGGATGGTTGCCCTTCCGAAGGGTGACGTATTCTCGTAGTATTGTTGAAGCTTGGTGTCGTCACGTAGACCTGCAAAGAGGGGGGAGAAACAGCGTGGAACTTGAGGTGGAGATCGCGACGGCTCTCATGATTGCCAGTGCCTGTTGGACAGCTGGTGTTTATCGACTCTTCTCGTTCGGTGCGGATAGGCACCACATCGCCATCCCCAGCTCTTGAGAAACGTGCGTCTGAGCCACTCGCTTTGATCTGTTTCACATGTCCCTCGCCTGATTGACTTTGTGGGACAATATTCAACGATATATTCGAGCGAGGAACCGGACTTTTGTCAGGGGACATGGTGCATAAGCGCGTCGCAGAATTAGCCCTGCGAGGTATAAGAGGCAGAGGAGCTCCTGCCGCGTTGGAATTACGCGTCATGGCAGGATCCCTGGTCTGAGGCATGGCATGCGATGGAGTTAGGATAGTCGCAATCATCGAAGAAACGTGTGGGGTTAGCTGCGGTGAAAGTTAGCCGCGCGTGATAGCCTTAATCTGTCACAAGACATACCTGGATCGAGGGAAAGAAGACGCAAGTGGTACGTCAGTGGTGACGGACAGAGGCGGGCGAGGTTCACAACTGGCGCAGAGGAGCCAGCGGACAAAGCTAAATAAAACGGGTAGCCGCACGAGAAGCGGTGGGTTTCGCTTGAGAAAAAGGTAATGAATGGAGTAACCTCGGAACGGCGAACAGGCGCCTAACGTCGAGAAATGGAGAGGAGTTTATATGGCAAAATGTCTTCGCAAGCGCGTACCTGGATGTAGAGCGGGATAAATGTCAAAGGTCGCTTTTAGAACTACAAAAAGTATTTGAAGGTGTCACTTTCCCAAAGCGCCTGGGAGAAAATAATAAAAGGGACAAAGGTGAAATGTTGGTGCCAGAGAGACCTCTTGGAGAAGCAGTGAAACTAGCGCCACAACGTCAGCCACAACCACCACGTGGTGGTAAAAATAGGAAGGCAGCAGGACTCTGCGCCAAACCATATGCCATTGTACAGTCGCCTTGCTCAGACCCAGGTTGCGTTGGACTCCTACGACATCAAGGGAAAACTCGGATTCAAGATCAGGTCGCAACAGTTGTGATTGTCGACGGATTCAACTGATAAGGGTACCATGACGCAATGACATGGATCTTATCGGATATTGCGGTGCATGTGTAAATACGTGTACATCTGTTCTCACATTTCCCCCATATTTATGATCGAATCGCATTTTGCGGCAAAGCATCCTGTATATCGATATTAGTTCCAAATAGGTCAGAATCCAAACGAGCCGTTACCAGACAGAGGACAGTACTTTGAGAATTCGTGCAAAGCCGAGTTAATGGAAAGGATTCCTTTTTCAACATCATGGAGGGACCTTTCCATATCGGACGGTATTACCGAACTCGTCCTGGCATCAGCCAACATGATGGCAAAGACTTTGGCCACATGATACCAACTAGCCTAGTGGTTCGGGATACGCAGGGTAAATAAATTTAACTCGTGCAACCTTCCGCATAACTCAGCACTCACGCAGATTATTGGGTCAAGCAGCTGATAGTCATCTTGCTCAAGGTGTCGGAGCATGGCAAGAACATTGAAGCCTGATCGTAACATTTCCCCAGTCAGCTTCAAGGCCAGCTGTAGGTGCATATTTGACACGTGTATGAGCGTCCACAGGGTGAAAACGTCGACGTCAAACATTGAAGAAGACGCTGCCCACATCTCATGCCGTGGAAGGACTGCTAGGAACCACTGCACGTCGTATTCTGCTGCCTGACAGTCCGACCAGTAAGCACCATTTCTTTCGTCGGATGCTGTCAAAGATAATTATCCAATGTTATGCATAAAACGAATCCGTGAGATGAAGTGAGAAATTTATAAGGCAGCGCGCCAACTCACAGGCATTGCATAACCGGTGAGTCTTTTCATACAAGCCAGCAGCCAATATCTTGAGGGTCGACGTTGATAATGGAGATGATTGCGGGAAACTAGAAGGTTGGCGAATTGGAACATGCGAATGGCGTTCCTTCAGAGTTAGAATCTAAAAAAGGACACGGAAAATCAGGGAGTAGCGAGTAGATGATATCTTTACTTACGGAATCCAGAGTTTCAGCTGTTTCGGGCAGAGGGGTCGTAATTCGCTCACACAAGCCGCAGAACTCTGGCAAAGCCGTCTGCAAGTTATACACCGTTGACCAATAACGGTCGACCATGTATGTTTGCCAGAAAGCATAGATTTTCTGTCCTTGCTGCTGCTCTTCCTTTGGATCTCCCCACAAGTGCGTGGATATATCAACCCTCGTAATATCGATCTGATGTAAACCTAACGCCGTTGCCAGTCTGACCGCAGAAAAGGCTTGGCGATATCCATCTGATATCCGGCAATTGAGATAAAAGTAAATGGCAAGTAAACATGATGCTTGTACGATGTCCACCAGGCGATCAGTGCGATCAAGGGCGATTGCAACCTGATGCAACGTTCGCGCAAGGAATATAGGCTCTAGCTTGGAGCAAAATGAGGAACGAGCAAAGTGGCAAGCCAGGAGGAAAACGGCATTGAGGAGGGCAGGGTGAGGGCAGTCATCTGTAGCTCCATGTGATTGCAACGACTTTTGGAGTCGTTGCACATCAGAGTAGAACCAACAATGTTCACGGTATTCAACAAATCGTTCAAGCCTACATGTATTCTTTAGTGAACACCGATTAATTAAAGAGCTCTAACTGACAGGAAGCTACTTGTTTCCTGTAATGCAGATTCTGGCAGATCGTGTAAGATGTGCCAGACTGAAAAAGGTGATGGATCCAACGGATAAGATGGCAATTCGGGAAATTCCTGAATGTAATCAGGGGAGCTCTCTGGTGAGCGCCAAGCATAGGACATTTCTGGCGAATCTGGGGGTGTTTTGGCAAGTTTGATAGAATCGATGGAGTCGGCTGCTTGAGGCGTGCGGCGCAGCCATCGTGATTTACTTGGAAAAATACAGGAAATGCCAGAAACGTAATCGCTCGGTATAGCGCCGGTGACTGAATGCATGGTAACAGTGCGCCAGCTGGGTGAGGCGGGTGCCAAATCAGGCGGATGTCTAGCCTCGTAGGACTCGAGCATCCGCACGTGTTCTTCTAGCAGAGAAAGCTTCTCCCTTAGCAACTGATTTCTACTCTTAGGCTTCTCATCGTAGATGCATTCTACGGTCCTGTTCATTCTGCTGCATGGCTGGCAGACGGGCTTAGTGCTATCACATTTCTGGAGGCAAAATGAAGCAAAAAAAGGGGCAGGAAGGGCAAAACACATACCAGTTTGCGCTTCCTAAGCAGAGGGACAATCAGCGGCGAGGAGGGCGGGGTCGGTCGACATACCTGCAAGCTAGGCAAGCAGCGCCTCTCTGGAGAACATTTGCCGACCTGCGATTAAGCCTTGCTGACATTACGGACCTTCGTGGTACGTGTGATACATTAACATGGCATCAAGGCGTTCCCTCGGCACGGCGTGTGTCCGCGGCGATAGAGAGATTAGCATGGCCGCTCCTTTTAGCAACAGGGCAGCTGTCAACCACACGCATATCTATGTGCACCTGGCGTCCGGCCCGGTCACCCGGTGATCGGACGCCTCATGCTGTTCTATCTACAAACGTCTTTCGCAGCAAGTCCCACACCACCCCCGGAGACTGTGCTGCATCTATTCCGCGCCACAGACCCTGCTTCTTGTAGAAGTCTACAACTGGCCCCGTCTGCTGGTGGAATGTGCCCAGTCGTTTGCGGAGCGTCTCCACGTTGTCGTCCGACCGTTGAATCAGCGGTTCGCCTGTCACGTCATCCGTCATCGGTTTCTTCGGCGGACTGACCAGCCAATGAGCATATACTTGTACTGTAATCATCATGCTTACCTGAATTCCTTATGGTACGTGCGTCCGCTCGCTGGGTGGATGAGCCGTCCAGTAATCCGAGATATGAGCAACCCATCGTCAATCTGTAATTGTACAACAGAGTCTAGTTTCTCCTTGCGGCCAACAAGCATTTCATCTAATTTCTGAGCTTGAGCTACGGTTCGGGGAAATCCATCTAGAACAAAGCTAACATGGCGTTTAGAAATTCCGTTTCTCACTTTTTCAAGTAGCATCATACCCGTTCTTGCATGCGCTGTTCTTTTCTAACTGGTCCTTGATCATACCAACCATGATATCGTCAGACACCAGACCCCCAGCATCCATAATTTTTTTGGCTTCTAGGCCCAAAGGTGTCTTCTTTTGAACTTGCTCACGTAACATATCCCCAGTCGCCAGATGACAAACACAAAACTCCTTGCTAATTCTAGGTGCCTGTGTTCCCTTTCCTGCAAACAGAAAGCATGAGTTATCTAGTTGCGCTACGTGCATTGCAGACGGATACCTACCAGCGCCGGGAGGTCCCACAAGTATGGTTCGAAGCTGTTGGGCGGGAGTCTTTGGAGCAGGCGGCTGGGCTTTGGCTTCCAAAGCCTTTATCTTGTCATTTAGCTGAGCAACAAGGGACTTGAGATATTCAAGTTCCTCCGAAGTCCCCATAACTGTCTAACACACTGGGTCGCTAATGTCAGTGGAGAAGCTGCAGACGTGTTACCCAGAATAATTTTGGGCGGAGTTTATATGTAGGATACTAGGAAAGTTGCCGATTACCAAATTCCCCGATAGATGCCATTTAATTTTGTCGTTCACCTCCATAGTGCACATTGCCACTGATGCCAGGCCGTAGATGCTTTCTAGATATTTATCATGCTTCCACTACCAGGGCGTTAACGCCCGCTATCAATATCATTAATCAATTTAATGTCATATTGGTGGAAGTGAGCAACAGAACCAAATAGCTGCTAATTTTAGCTACCTGACGTGGAAGTTGCTGGCGTTACAACCCTAGTCTCGTGTACGCCAATGGTGCTCTTAAAACGGCTTCTTTGGTTTGCGACTGTCCTGGTTGCTGGCGTTCAAGCTAAATCAAGCGCCGGGGATGGTATCTTGGTTGTAGTGGAACCTGAGCAGCAACAGAACTACTCCGTTTTCTTTCAAAATTTGAGAGGTACGTACAAGTGCAGGCAATTGTACGTGTAGAGTTAGCTGAACTACCACAGACAGGGGATATGACTTGGTTTTCCGCGCGCCCAAGGCTGCAAGTCCGCTTCTGGTAGAATTCGATGCGCCATCCTTCGCTCACCTCATTATCTTAGCGTCGGAGACAAAACGTAGGTGACCGTGCTTTGCAATAGTGGTGCATCTCTGACGAGAGCAGACTTCGCCAAGGACCTTGCCCCACAAGCTCTTGTCGATGCCGTTTCGCACGACGTCAACATACTTGTCGCTTTACCTCAGATGCAGAGTCCATTGTCGGCATTTGCAGCGGAATTTGCCCTTATTCTTCCACCCCCAAGCTCTTCACTCATCTCGTACTTCCCCGAACGCGAAGAAAACCCTACTGTTATCCCTGTTTCTCCGCCTAATAACCATCCCATATTGACGGACGGCTTACATCCTGTCTGGTTCACCGGCATGCCACACGCCCTGGCTAATAATCCATTGTTGATTCCCATCCTACGCGCACCTCCACAGAGTTTTGCTGGCGAGCTCGATAGCCCTGCAGATGTACTGGTTGAGGCGGCGGAGAAAGGAGGTGAAGGTCTCTGGGCAGGAAGTCAACTTGGCATTGTCACAGGATTCCAAGCCCTGAACAATGCTCGCGTGACGTTCGTTGGAGGTGCAGAGCTATTCAACGACAACTTTGCACAGAAGGAAGTTCGTCCGTACGTTGCTCTGAAGACAGAAGGAGACTAAGAAACTGATTCACATCTACAGTGGAATCAAATCCGGAAACATTCAGTTCGCCAAAGATGTTGCTGCGTGGACATTCCAAGAATCGAACGTCTTCCGTATTGACAAGGTCGAACATCATCGTCCAAATGTGACTACATCACCAGATATATACACGGTCAATGACCAGATCGTAAGAGTGTCAGTAAATCATTTTCTGCAGCTAACATGTGATACAAGGTTTTCACCGCATACATCTCCAAGTATGATGCGCATACATCAACATGGGTGCCATATTCGGGCATGCAGGACCTTCAATTAGAATTCACAATGCTTGATCCTCATATACGCACTGCGCTACGCCCCTCTCCTGAGTTGGCAGGTAAATATTCAGTAACGTTCCGAGCGCCAGATCGACACGGTGTTTTCAAATTTGTCATCAACCACCGCCGAAAAGGGTGAGTGATGCATCGTGCTTGCTTAACGACGGGTCTTTGAGCGCGCTTCAGGATAACGTATCTACAGAGCTCAACGACTGTGGCTGTCGTCCCACCGCGTCATGACGAGTACCCGCGCTTCCTGAGTGCGGCATGGCCATACTACATCGGAGCGATGAGCACGAGCGTAGGATTCCTGCTGTTCTCGGCACTGTGGCTGGCAGGAGGGCTGCGGACGGGAAAAAAGGGCAAGATGGAGTAGGTATGATTGGTTAGATAGCACGTGACGTGAGAAGAAAGAGGGCCGCCCTTGTGCGGTCGACGTTCGCGCCGATGCAGGCGGCCCCTTCGCTGTCGCCGGGGACGACAAGTCCCCCGCGCTCCCGCATTCCGTCGTTGAGCACATCGTCGTCCTCACTGTCCTCAACCTTCTCCGATGCATCTTCGTACTTTTCCTACCCCTCTCCTCCGCCTTCATCAGCTTCCAAGACACATGCTTTCTTTGCTTCTCCATTTTCCACTCGTTCTCCTTCCCCAGAGCCCATTACCAGGCCAACTGTTGACGTCGCGGCGACCCCTGTCCCCCCGAGCATTTTGAAATCTCGGTCATCACGTTCAGAGCTCGCTTGCTCGAGGGACACCAACCGTCGTCATCTACTCCTTGACTTGGACGAGCAGCGTTTACCCTCGCACGATAGTTTAGACGTTCAATCGAGGCCCATATCTCACAGCAATGAGCCCACCCCACGGCCGACCAGTACTACTCCGGGCCCATTCTTCTCCGGTGCTAGTGCCCATTCCTCTCAAGGGACTGGCACAGGGTTGGGCACAGCAGACGTTGATTCACCCATCTGTGTAATCTCCCCCCCTCTATCGAGCTCCACATCAGTATCATCAGTGACATCGGATTCTCCCTCGCAGACCTTTATAACTGGCCAAAACACTGATACAGCTCTGAGGCTCTTGCGTAACCTTGGCCATGGTACATTCTCCTCAGTCTGGCTTGCAGAGGACCAATCGCCGGTACCCTTATCGCTGAAAGCGAAGCGCAGCCTGCGTGAGCTAAGAAAGCGTGCCGACAAGGAGTGTCCCTCATCAGCGCCGCCCAATGACGCTATCCACGACGCACTGCGCACCCGTGACTCGATGGCAGATGTATCCAGAAATGCCAGCTTGAAGCGGCTGAGGGGAAGAGTTCGTGGGACGAAACCGTCCCGAGGCAACATCATCTTGATGGATGGATCGTACCTTGTAGATGAGAGGGACGGAGAGATGGGTGGCGTCCGCACTGAATCTCGCGATTCATCAGATGCTGAGGACAACAATGCCCGAGAGCTCGGATTGGGTGCCAATCTTGCCCGTGTTGGATCGCTTTCAGGCAAGGTGACCACTGTATCATCGAACGAGAGGAATCTGCATAGGAGACCCTCTACTAAGAAGAGTAGTGGAAGACTCGTGGCAGTCAAGCTTACGCCACGAGGCGCCAGTAGTCAAAGAGACGCGGAAAAGGAACGCGTGGCGTTTGTTCGGGAGGTAGAGGTACTACGGGTGAGTATATTCGGTTTTCAACACCATGGCTCTTCCCCTCGTGTGATTATTTGGGGATATTTTAAAATTTTTGAATGGCGCACCCGTCCTGCACGTGTTGTAGTTGTTCAACAAGCGCCAATACATGTTAAAGGCAATTTTACTCACTCGCTTCAATCGTTTCATCACGTTTTCCTCCTAATCCATCATTCTCCCAATTTCTAATTGAAAACCTACTAGCATATCTCACACCCCAACATCACACCGCTATTGTCACACCTCTCCACACCGACGCATTATGTGCTCGTCTTTCCTTATCTGTCCGGTGGCGATCTCTTGGGTCTGGTAAATTCTGATACGATGTGGTATAGACTTGGTGAGGTCCCTTCCAAATCGTCATATCATTGCTCAAGCCCTCCATTGCAGGCGAAGATGTCTTAAGGAGAATGTGGTGTGAGCTATGTAAAGCTGTCGGATGGATGCATGGCGTTGGCCTCGTTCATCGAGATGTCAAATTGGAGAGTAAGTTATGAATACTAGCTTTGTGCTTGAACCTCACTGTGTAGTAGACATTCTTCTCACGACTTCGGCTTTTTCTACTCTTGGCCCAGAATCTCCGCGACCAAGTCTAGATGAGCTTCCAGCCCCTCCCACTCCGTTAATAAGGCTGGGTGACTTTGGCTTGTCTCGTTTCGTGGACCTGTCCCCCAACGGCGAAGTAGAACTTCTTATGACTCGATGTGGCAGCGAGGCGTATGCTGCGCCTGAGTTGGTCACTGGCGGCGGAAGATCACGGCTCACGAGTGCCAGTGAATCAGACAGAGTTAACAACAACGGCGTTTACGATGCGCGTGAAACGGACGCGTGGGCATGCGGAGTTGTCCTCTATGCTCTTGCTGCACGAAAATTACCTTTCGGCGAAGGCGTTGCAAATAGTGATGAGGCAGGCGTAGACGGAAGCAACATTACTGGCGAGAGAGGAGGTAGTCGCCGCGGAACAAACGACAAGACGCGGAGAAGGCAATGGTTAATGCGGATCGCTAAGGGCGAGTACAACTGGCCTGAGCTTGGAAACGACGAATCCCTTTCCAAAGACGAGCTAACCGGCCCCAGGTTGGCTCTGAGTCGCGGTGCCAGAAGGATCGTTGGAAAATTATTGGTACGCGACCCAGGCAAGCGCGCACGAATCGCAGACCTTTGGAACGATCCCTGGATGAAAGGCATGGGCATTGACAAAGATCTAGCACGTTCAATGACGTCTGCGAACGCTGAGCATGACTTTGTTGACGAACTCGGAAGTTTCGAACTTCAGCAAGACGCCGTCAGCGACAACGGGACGGAAAATTTGGATGAACAAACGTGCTGGTTGGAGGATCAAGAGCTTGAAAAACTCGAAAAAGAAGAAGAAGAAGAGGGAGCATGGTTAGTAGACGAGGACAGGATACACAGCATCACCCGTCAAGAGTTGGCCTGATCTAACTCTTCATCTTCGTGTGCCACACTTTATTCATCGGGTGCAGCTAAACACAATCTGTGCAGCGTCAAGGTTCACCGTTCCTTGTACTTCCATTCTTATCTAATGTTCCCTAGATCTTATGTTATTCCCTGTGTATCTCCTTCATGTACTTCTCTCTGTATGCGACATGTGTTTCTTCTGGTTCTTGTATAAATAATATTAGAATTTAGCTGTACTGCAGTTTGTTGCAATAATATTAATAATGTTGATGATCAAGATATCGCGGGCACGCAGAGATGAGTTCAGCGCTCACGCTGCAAGACCCCAGCTCATTAGTACCACGACGCTACCAGGAAGAAGTGTTCGAGCGTGCTCGTCAGGGTAAAAGTCACCTTATGAACCTGATTCCGTGGCTCACGCTGCCATTCCTTACCAGATAACATCATCGCTGCTTTGAACACCGGCTCCGGAAAAACCTTTATAAGCCTCCTTCTTATCAAATGGATAGCTGCGCAGAAGGAGCACAAAGGCAAAGCCATCATTTTCTTGGTCCCCAGGGTTGCCCTGGTACAGCAACAGGGTGATTACATCGCCAAGCATACTTCGCTGCGCGTCATCAAAATGTTTGGCGCACTCGACCTCGACCTTTCCGACAGAACCGCCTGGAAGCAAAGATTCAGAGACCATGATGTTTTCGTGATGACAGGTGAAGGAGTCGTTTTACAAATGATGTCTAATAATCTGCCGTTGGACACACAGCACAGATATTCCTTAATCTCCTCACCCATTCTCTCTGGAGCATAGACAAAGTTAGCTTAATGGTATTCGATGAATGTCATCATGCGCGGAAGAACCACCCTTATAACGGTATCCTACGCGAATGCTTTCAAATACATCCTGCTTCAAGACGACCTAAGATATTCGGGATGACCGCATCACCAATCTGGGATCCGAAGAGCCCCGCCAGGTCGTTGGAACTATTAGAAGCGAACATGGGTTCCAAAGTTGTTGGCGTCATTGAAAACTATAGCGAACTTCAAGATCATGCACCTAGGCCCTTTGAGGTGTGTCCTAGTGTGCCATCCGGACGATTGATGTCTTCACGTCAAAACAGATCCTAAAGACATATGCATCCCCGCCAGGCGATTCGGATTTCCCGTTCCCATCCATTTATGCTTGTATCAAAGTCTTCGAAAACGATATTCGTTATATTCCTAACTTTTCCTGGTCCAATACTGAAGGGCGATATCATAACACGTTGTATAATCTGGGACCATATTGCGCCTCCCTTTTCCTTTACACAGAATTCCTTCACGTCACGACGCGCCTCGAGCGCGGTAACCAAGTAACTCCCCATCTTCCAGCGATGAATGTGCCCTTGGTGCTAAAGGATAGTTTGGCTTCGATCCAAGAACTCCTCGATGGTTTCGGTGGCTTCTTTCCAAAGGATCCTCAAGCTGAAGTCTCAGTGCCTGTTACTCTATCTTGGTGTACCCCGAAAGTCAAGGCTCTCGTCGACATACTACTCTCGCATTACTCTGCATCCCTCCAGACTATCGTATTTGTAGAGCAACGCCAGGTAGCTGCGTGTTTGGCCAGAATCCTCCCTGTTATCCCGGAATTAGCTGGGAAAATCCGATCAGGACACTTTGTCGGTGAAGGGGTTAACAGCGAGGGACTATCATCAAGTATGGGCGTAAACATAGGTGACAGCTTGATAGCTTTCCGTAACAAAACTATTAACACACGTGAGCCGATTTTATTAATACCAGTTCTACTGTATTAACGTATTTGTAATAGTGGTTGCAACAGCTGTCGCAGAAGAAGGGCTTGACTTTCCTGTATGCAAATTAGCTATGCCATTTTGTGTCGATTAACCTGATCTGCCGTGCACAGGCTTGCGATTTGGTCGTTCGTTTCGATTCTCTGCAGCATATGGTTGGGTATATTCAGTCAAGGGGTCGAGCGCGGAACAAAGCTTCGACTTTCATAATAATGGTCCAGGAAAACGACGTTGCGCAGCTTGCGCGGTACAAGGCTCTGAGAGAAGGGGAACCCGAGGTTGCTCGCGTCTACCTTTCTCGGAATGGCGATATGGAGCTCGACGATGAGAGTGATGAAGAGGAACTTACTTCAACGGATGCCGTTGAAAGAGAACGATATGTTGTTCCGGAGACAGGGGCAATTCTGAACTACGACAATGCTATAGGGTTGTTGAATCGTCTCTGTGCGTTGATCCCAACAGATGCTTACACCCCTGTGCACAAACCTACGTACGGCGGCGATTTTGCAGTGACTTTACGATTACCCTCCAGCCTTCCTTTATCACCAGAAAATCTCGTATACAACGGGCCCACCAGACTATCCAAGAAAGAGGCAAAGCGCGCTGTCGCTTTCTTGGCTGCGCGCCGATTGCATGAACTGGACGTCTTTAATGAGTATCTGCTTCCGGTACCCTCTATAGAATCAGAGGAAYTAGACGATCTGGGTGCGGGGGATAACGGACCTTACAAGGTTCCGGAGAATATAAACGTCATGGTACGAGATCCGTGGGTCATGGGCCCTCGCCTGTGGATCCACGAAGTCGTCGTAGATGGCCGCCGAGTAACTGGCCTGGTGACGGGAACTCGATTCTCAGAGGTCAATATGCGACACCAGTCTGTCTCTATCCAATTACGGGCTGGTTGTCCAGTCAGATTTTCTGACGAAGAAAGCCACCAGAGACGAGCGATGGAGGAATACACGAGGTCGGGAATTCGTTATCGCTTAACAGGGACGCCAATTCGGAACGGATTGAGCGTGTTCTTGGTCCCACTTACTGACGAGTGTCAGCCCGATTTTGAAGCAATTGATCAGCTCTTGACTGACTCCCGAGGGTCCTCTGACTGGAGTTTGGTTGGCGAGGATGACTATAGTAAGCTTTTAGTGATCGTGACCTATTACACAGGTCGTGTATACAAGCTGCGGCGTATAAGACATGATATCACACCCCTGTCATGTCCCACCCCCGGTTCCCGAGAAGCTAGCTGCTCAAGCTACGTCGATTACTTTACTCAACGATTCAGTGGTGCACCTAAGATGCCTTACATTCCTTCTGATGGTCCAATGGTCGAGTTAGAAATCCTACCTCGCGCGCTGCATGGGCTATATGATCTCAAACATGATGGTAGTAACAACGTAGCCCATACGGCCAGCGACGGTGGCTTGTTCCCCTTACGGATCTGTCGCTGGATTGGGTTCAGCCCCGATATCTGCCAAGCATTCGAACTACTGCCAGCCATCTGTCACCGGTTCACGGATATGTACAGGAATACTTGCCTTCGTTCTCACATAGGTCTTCCATCGATAAACGACGATCTTCTCGTAGAAGCATTGACGTTACAAGGTGCCCAGGCCGGCTACAATAATCAGCGGTTAGAAACACTTGGAGATGCTGTTTTACAGCTTTGTGCGACCGTGCATCTATTCAATGTCTATCCTCATCGGCATGAAGGACAGTTGTCGAGCTTACGGCGCATGATGGTGGGCAACCGCTTTTTGTCGGCGTGTGCTTTAGCATTCGGGCTGGAAGGATTCCTTACAATTGAAAATTATTCAAAAAGTCTGTGGAGATATACTTTGTCAAAACATCCTGATGGGTGGATCTCTACTCCGGAGAGATGTGTTCGAAGAAAGATGCCTCGACGGGGTCTACAAGACTCCATGGAGGCGATCCTTGGAGCAAGCTTTTTGAGCGGAGGAATTTTAACAGCACTCAAAGCTGGGAGAGCATTGGGTCTCTCCCTTTGGGGAGCAGAGATGTGTCATATGCGATCTGTTTTGCCTACGGACCCCGAATTGAGTAAATCGTCTCCCTATTTTGTCAAGTTAGAAGCAACCTTGGGCTACGAGTTTTTTGAGAGCCAGATCCTTCTTGAAGCTGTCACACACCCATCTTTTTCCGGAGATTCAAGTGGGAAATCGTACCAGCGATTGGAATTCTTGGGTGATGGTAAGGACTGGCACATCCTCAGGCAAATTTCTCATGACGTGCGACTTTGTAGCTGTCCTTTCGTTGGTTATCACGGAGCATTTATATGAAAGATTCGCGGAAGCTACCTCTTACCAACTCTCGCTGATTCGATCTAAGCTGGTGTGCAACATAGCCCTTGCTTGGGTGGCCGTCAAGCGACTCCAGCTTCATAAAATTATGCTGGCCAATAGYGTCAGTCTGAATATGGCCATAGAACAACATGTTCCAATTTTGGAAGCCGCCTCAGCCGAGGACATTATCCAAATGGGTTGGCGATATGATCCGCCGAAGGCTCTAAGCGATGTGTTAGAAAGTCTAATTGGCGCCGTTTATGTAGACTCGGCTTATAACTATGAAAAAACGGAGGCTGTGCTCCTACTTGTAATGGAGGACCTGCTGGACGTGATAAATCTCAGGATTGGTGAAGACCCGGTTTCAAGGCTTCTAAGATGGACTGCAGGTCAAGGGTGCCGGAAAGTGGTCTTTAAGTACGCGGGTTCAGTTTTGGCAGCCGAACATAATTGACGTTTGATGTAGGGAGGTACCGCGAGTAAACGAGAAACGGACGCCAAATGGGGTGTCAGTTATTGTACACGATAAAGTGGTGGCAGGGCCTATTTTGGCATCGAGTCGTCGTGTTGCCAGATTCGAGGCATCTAATATTGCGGTTGAAAATCTGATGAATGAAGTTGGCGAAACGTCATTGCAAAAATTATGTACCTGCAGAAGGAATCTGGAAGAAGAGGCAGCAGAAGAGGAGGAGGTGGCTAGGATGTTGATAGAAGATGATTAGCAGGTATAAATTTCGATATCGTCTAGATGGACCTTTCACTACTCGATCGAGGTACGCTTATCCCCCGAAGGTTTCAACTTTCAAGGATCAAAACATAGATACGCTAGTCATGACCGCCGAGTGCTTGAAGCGCGGGTCTCTTGGTTAATTAGATACATTGGCACGGTGCTAGATCTAAAGTAGGCTCTTGCGTTGCATTGCCGGCAGTGGCCTCCATCGAATATGCTAATATTGAAACTGAACGACAAATAACATAATAAATCCACGACAGTGACGTGACTTTCGAGTTATTTCTCGCTTTTGAAGTTTCTCTGATCTGATCTGATACCTGCATGTCACAGTCCATCATTGCCACCGACAGATTTTTGGCTCATCTCAAGTCAATATTTCCTGTACGAGCCTCCTTAAATCCGTGGTTCATTGTGGCGGCCGTTGCGTTCAGCGCCAGCAATCGGCCGGAGGAGGTTCCCAGAGTACTCGCTTATGCAATCCGAGATGTTCAAACGGAGCAGGACAAGCTCACAATTGGAAACAAAGCCCGAGATGCCTTGTTTAAGGCCGGATTGACGAGCGGATATCCTAGAGTATACTCCCGAGAGCTGGACGCTGCTCCCTGACTAAATTTYTGCACCAGGCACTCAACAGCATGAAAACGATGTACGATAAAGTGCCTGAGCTACGGCCCAGAGACAAGAATATTTTTAGGTGCGAACATTCATTTAAATTCAAACGCTGATCATTAATTATCATCCAAGGAATGTGAACATGTCCCTCCAAGAGTACGAACAGGTTGGGAAGGACACCTTCGCAAAACTCTACGGAGAAACGGCAGCAGAGGTCCAAAGCCTGATGGACACTGTCTACCCAGATATGGGTATGTGCCGAGCTTCAGACAAWAAATAAAACCAACTCCTTGTGAGAATTATAGGATACTTCTCCAAGACGATGGCATACGGATTCACATATGGGGGCACGGATATACTATCGACTGTGGAAACGTCATATACATTAGTGGCATCTTTGATATCCATGGACACAGCGCAGCAAATCGTCTGGCATTTAGCGAATGCGCGGCGCGCTGGTGCAACGCTGGAGGAAATTCGGGCTGTTAGAGAGATCGCAATGGAAGTCGGGAGGAAAGTGGGTGTTGAGTGGAAGAATGGAGTGCCAGAGGTCCAGGAATAGTGTGAGAAAAAGTGTAGTACTCCGTATGTTCAGCTCCACGTGACCAATTTCTTTGGGCTGAGTCTAACCGACCTGCAATTGTGCCAACTCCTCGATGTCGTTGGGAGCTGCAGTGGACGATACAAGCTCGCCAGATGCTGACGCATCTTTTCTTGCTTCTTCCGTATCTTCTATCCTTGGCGTCAAAGGCCCTCTGCGTTTCCGACCCCATGGATCAAATCAGAAAGCTCATGTTATTTTGCGGCGTGTTACCTTATCAGACGACTCCAGCGACAACAGCGAATACTCTACTGTCATCCGTTTCAGTCTCTTTGCCCAGAAGCGTATAGAAGTAAAACCTGGGAAGGAGATACTTCTTACTGTCGCTTCTGAAGATGGCAAGTTTGGTGACTTGCCTGTAGTTTTTGAGGGTGATCGCACTACGCCTCAAGCCTCTGAAGAGGACGGTTGCTCRCAGCCCGCGGACGAGGAAAAGCAAGGTCCCGTGAACTCACGCGTAAGTCAAACAATGCCACCGAGAATGAGGAGGGCTTGGACAAAGAAGATAGAGGTGAGCCCGAGCATCGGTGAGTAGAATTACGTATGCTGTTATTTGAAGGGTGCCCATGTGTTGGTCTAATTGTACTATAGATGAGTTATGTCTTCCTCCAACGGCGCGTACCTCTACCGGGGTTCAAACAGAACCTTCCTACGTACATTCCGGTGTTCAAACACAGGATGCCAATGCCAATTCTACGGTCGCTGAAGCAGAGTCGACGCACGGTTCAGGTAACTTAACAGCGGCAGCTTCTCTATCCTCCGGCGCCTCAGCTGCAATCCACAGTCCCAATCCTCGTAGATACGTTAGTCTAAAAGTACAGACGGATTCGGAAATGTGGATGATGAAGGCTGCTGGTCTGGCAGTTGAACCTGTCCGTGTGCCAATGACCGATGAACTGACTGTTAATCAAGCGTCAGAAGTTGGCCGCAGTCTATCTCCGATGGAACTCGATTCTATGCCTAGTTCTCGCCACACTACATCCTCGCCTACTGTCTCACCCAATGAGATAGAGACTGTTACAACCGATGCAACTCCGCGCAAGAGGAAAAATCTACCTCCGCCATCGCCTACTTCGTCTATCGCGTCTAGTTCTGGAGCTCAGGATATGCAGTTATCTCCTGTTGTTTCTAGGTCGTCCTCTACAGTCATCAAAGCGACGGAGTCTGATCCATCGTTGTCAATTGCAGTAGCAAGTCAGACGAGCAATCATGATACCACTTCCTCCGTTGGTCCCAAACAAATTCGTACTCAGCGTCCTACAACATCACAGACATCCTCTCGTTATTTACGTGCGGATACAGAGTCTCAAAAGCTAGTTATGGCGTACAGCTCGGATTCTTTACAGAGAAACCAGCAGAGACAACATACTGCGTCAACATCGGTGAGTTCGCCTTCATGTTATGTACTTGCGCGTGTAATTGCATATATTGCTGGCCCATGATTAAATGTGCGTGGTTTTMTCTCAGTCGCCTGCTATACCTGGTTCGAAGAGCATATCGCCAACTGTCTCAAGCACTTTATCTACGTCGCTTCCAAGTAATCAAGGTGTCGAATACTCTCCCAGAGACCCCCTGTTTAACCCATCATCGATCCCTCCAGAAGACTGGCAATCGTATCCAAACATTGCACAGTTATTTGGTGTTTCGACCCGGATATATTCAAATGCCGTTGCGTCAAGCAGCAAGGTGACATTAGAGCGCGCCCATAATTCGCGTAATGCCCTTGATTCTGTGAACACTGAACCAGGACTGTCGGTTCGGGCTTTGGAAAAGTCACCTACGCCCGCGCATGGAATAAACGGAACTTCGCATCGCATGCTATATAACCCAGCTTCAACGGAAGATCAATCATTGGGTATGCATTATTACCCCATGTCTTATGTATATCGTTGCAACTGGAATTACAGGTCAGGGGGACAAAGGATATATTGCTTTCAACAGTCCGCTCACGGACACGTCCCCATTACCCTCAAGTGGGACATCGCAACCGTCACACCCTGGCAACATCAGCGTGTCGGATGCAGATACGAAGGAGAACCAGTCGTCAGTCCTGCAAATAAGCCCCGGTATGCTCTGAGAATTTTAGATTAGTTTCAGTTGACTCAGGCGTGGTTCCAAGATAACACAGCAACATCGGTCGGGATTGATAGCACTGTTACTTCTTGGTTATCGCCATTTGACGACCACTTCTGGGATGCAGATGCCGTACCGGGCTTGACAGCGAGCCATAACCGTAAGTCATACGCTGAGTCGCAGAATGCCGACAACACTCCGCTGCGAGCGGGTGAGCAAGTTTCTTTGAATTCAAGCAGCGTTGATGGCGTGCATCGTCAATGGCCACAGTCACAGTCTATGAAGGGGGAAAATCTATCGAACTTAAGCACCTCTCATAATGTATCGAGTAGCTCAACCCCGAACTGCATCGCTGGTGCGCCCACTGTCCGGTTCGAAGCATCAACAGGTCAATCCCATACCGCAACGGCTTCTGCATCGCTATCGGCTGAGCGATACAAGACGACTCCGGGAACTGGTGAGCCATTTCTCGGAATGTAATCGTGGCCCTGGATTACGAACAACTTGCAGTTGATGTAGCCTGCCGGCCATGCCCCGCAAAACTCTCAGCCTCGCCGGGCCCTCGAGGTGTGAAACGCGAGAGACCTTCGTCGCCGAAAGTGACTCTTCCTCTTGGAGAGATTTCAGACACTGTTGACGGGGCGCCCGARCTTAAATATTTACGGCAAGATATGCGACGACACAATTGGCCCGTGTTAAAGAACGAATATTCTGCTATTCTTGATGGTGGAGAAAACTTGGCAGTCCAAACTATTGCATTTAGTTCGGATGGGTCACATTTCGCTTTGGCATGTAAGCCGTTTTATTTCTTCTTGCGGAAACCAAGGTTGAATTCTCCATAGGCGCTGACAAGACATTGCGCATATGGAATAATTCAAAAAGAGCAGAGATAGCTAGGTTGTTGCATAATTCACCCATAGTGAAYGTGACATGGTTGGAGGGTGATATTGGTGTTGTAACATTAGGAGAGGATGGTATCGTTGGCAAATGGACCCGAGTTGTGAGTGCGATTGGTCTCACGGCCTATTGCGTGTAAAATTGAGTTTACAGGGTGGAAACTATTGGCAGTGGGCAAAAATCGTTGATGCAGGCTGTGAGAAGGAGACACAGGATAAAACCTGCTTGGCGTATTATCGRGATAGAATTGCGGTGTCATTTCCCAAGACAGGTGTGAAGATGTGGATATGGTTGAAAGGTGATGAAATACATTGCATATCTAGGTTCGCTCTGACAAGTAGTCGTAACAGGCACATGGCAAGCTCAAAGATCAATTGTTCGCCCAAACGTCACAGCAATAAAATTTGTTGATGATGGTGCAGCATTGCTAGGTGGCACACGTGATGGTGTATTGTAAGTGGTACAATTTTATCTTCCCGTCACATGGCCAAGATTCCTATCTTTTGCATACAGGTGGTACTGTGAAGTACCAAATGGAACCCTGCGAGCATACTCGTTCTTACGAGATGAAATGTGAGTGGACCTGATATTGTTGAAYTTTGTTCTGAATGACCCATGTAGTACGTCGCTTGATATGAATCCAAATGGCTCGCATGTACTAGTGGGGCAAATTGGTGGACGAGCCCGTTTGGTGAGCACGCGACAAACCGGCAATAGGGGGGCTGTAGAGGTGTCGTATTCGTTGAAAGACAAGGCCCAACAGTCGGATGACATTCACTCGGGTTACCCTGGAGCGATATTTGCCGCAGCCGGACAAGTGGTTCTATACGGGGCGGAGGATGGGTGTGTGCTCGTGTGGGACAGGAGTAAAGCAACTGTTTCGTATGGCTTGGAACATGACAAGGGTGAGTATTATATAGGGTCAGATGGACAGGAGGGTTATTGATGATGAATTCCAGACGATGTTATTCAGGCTGTGTCGGTAAGTGCAATGCCACAGGTAACGAACCACATTGCTAAGAAGGCGCAGTGTATCGATGGACAGACTAACCGGATTGGATGGATTCTTACTGGGACGCGGCAGGGACAGCTGTCTTGGTGGACGCAGACGACGGATAGTCAGAAGCGAGTGAAGATGGGCTGATTATATACGGGATATAAATAAAATAGTATTAATGTACAGATTTATTATGGTGTGCTTGCGGGTATTTTGACAAGCAATACAAGGGCCGTGCTCAGTTTACCTGCCATCAAAGTCGTTGCAACCAACCGCCTGTAGAGCCCCTTGTCTCCCACTGTGCGTATTTCCCTCTCTTAGCCTGCATTGCCGCCGACGCTTATCTCTCAGCTTTCCTTTTTTCAGTCGCATCCTCATCCACACTCGACTTGTTTCGTGTTGTCGACCGAGGCGAACCAGACTCCCGCACTCATATCCGCTTGTCGTATTCCGCCAGATCGCGGGGCCTAACATCTCCCTGTGCTATTTGGTGTCCCATCTCCCTTTCCAGCTCTATTATTTGTGAGTTGATTTACATGGCCTTTTGTTCTCCTTACTTTATTGCCTTTTTTACCGCATGATAAGCTGGAACCGGCTTCGGTAGCTGTCTACTCGTTTTGCAATGTCTTTAACTCATCAACTTAGACTCCTTTGCTGATATTCAAATTAGTACTTAACTGGTCTTGCGGGGTTCATAAAACTTTGTGACAACATGCAAACTATCAAGTGTGTGGTTGTTGGGGATGGTGCTGTTGGAAAGGTGCGTAGTCTGAGCGAAGACATCGTCAGGGAGATCATAGACTCTAATAATCATTTAATCCCCTATAGACATGTTTATTGATCTCTTACACAACAAACAAGTTCCCTAGCGAATATGTTCCGACGGTATGCATCTAAATCACGTGGGGAGATGAGGTACAAACCATGCACACAGGTGTTTGACAACTATGCCGTTACCGTTATGATTGGGGAAGACCCTTATACATTAGGTCTCTTTGACACCGCCGGTGGGTCATTTATTATCTACAGGGCCAGGCGTCGTGGTCTAATYCATGTTGTCCTAACGCTTAGGACAGGAGGATTATGATCGACTTCGTCCACTGTCATATCCGCAGACGGATGTATTCCTGGTTTGTTTCAGTGTCACATCCCCGGCATCATTCGAGAACGTCAAGGAGAAGTGGTTCCCAGAAGTCCGGCACCATTGTCCCGGTGTCCCATGCTTGATTGTCGGGACGCAGATTGATTTGCGAGAAGATCCACAGGTGTTTGAGAAGCTCGCAAGGCAGAAGCAGAGACCTGTGACAAGTGAACAGGGAGAAAAACTTGCTAGAGAGCTCGGAGCTGTCAAATACGTAGAATGTTCGGCGCTAACGCAGAAGGGTTTGAAAAACGTATTTGATGAGGTTCGTACGAATCCGTCCACGAGTTACACGGACATGAGCGCTGATCTTCTTTTATCAGGCCATTGTGGCAGCGCTTGAACCTCCCGTCGTGAAGAAGCCGAAAAACAAATGCACTATTCTTTAATGTCGTACATACCGTTAGTTTGGTCGCTTTCACGATTTCATATACTTTGTGTCACACTTGTTACGATTGTCTTAACGTCCACGATCCGGTTCTTTATATCTTTCAACACGCAAACATCCCGCCTTCAGCCATTTCCCCTATTTCTCGCATGGGGATGGTTTCGCTTCCCATCTGACCTTGCAGTTAATTCCCCGTCTGCTTTCTCTCTCTCTCTCTCTTTTGCCAATCTCTTCCTGAAATCTGCTACTAAGATACGCTACCATTTGATTTTCTTGGAGAGGGTATTGCTGGGTTATCTTTCATCCATAGACTAATCTTTGTTTRCTCAGCACCTTTGGTACTAAATAAATAGATAACAATAAACATGAGCGATTTGGCAGGCTTGAACATTTGAACTTCATGCAACATGTCTCGTGCTCAAGAGGACAGAAACCAAGAGGCGACAGTGTACCTGGTAAGACATCCCTGTTAATATCCATGAATGCCGATTTACGGTTCGGCAGGGTAACCTGGATGAACGTTGCACTGACGCGTTGGTTTGGGAACTCATGCTCCAGGCCGGACCTGTAGGTGAGTGCGGTAACCGTCAACTATATGAACAAACGGAAACACTCGACAGTAAACGTGCATTTGCCCAAAGACCGTGTATCTATGGCGCACCAAGGTTACGGTTTTTGTGAGTTTTTGACGGAAGAGGATGCCGAGTACGCATGTAAGATTATGAATCAGATCAAGTTATATGGAAAACCAATTCGTGTCAATAAGGTTAGCATGTTCGGCCGTGGTTTGGAACTGCATTACATCTCCCAAGCATAGGCGTCTTCCGATAAAAAGCAACTGGACGTTGGAGCCAATCTGTTTGTCGGTAATCTTGACGAAAATGTGGATGAACGTCTTCTGTACGATACCTTCAGCGCGTTTGGCATGATGGCCACTACGGCTAAGGTAAGAACAATGCAATGTTTTTACATGAATGTATGGCATGACGATCACTATACTAGATTGCCCGCGACCCGAGCTCCGGAAAGTCCAAAGGTTATGGTTTTGTATCGTACACCGACTTYGAAGCATCTGACGCCGCGATCGAGTCCATGAATGGGCAATTTCTTATGAACAAGGCCATTACTGTACAGTATGCCTTTAAAAAGGAAGGCAAAGGTGAACGGCACGGCACACCCGCAGAACGTCTTCTTGCTGCACAAGCCAGAAAGAATAATGCATTGCCCGTCGCCGCCCGACCGCCTCCTGCTCCCATGGCATTTGGAGCTCGTCCTCCCGTGCCTGGTTTCCAAGGGCCGTATCAAGGACAGTTCGCTGGTGCACTAGCGCAACCGCCACCGCCGCCGGGATTTACGCCGCAGCAGACAGTAGTGCCAGCGATGCCTACGCAAATGGGAACTATGCCTCCCCCGCCTCCTGGGGTACCCGTTTACGGTGGTTTTCCGCCTCCACCCCCGGGATTCAACGGATCGTTTCCGCCTCCTGCAAGTTTTTGAACGTATAGCTACTTTTGCTAGTACGGCCTTCTATGTATACTATAACCCATCATTGTATATTTATGCGGTATTCCTCACAAATTCGAGCGTGTGAACATTCTTCAGGTTGCTGGCATTTTACTCCGATGCAGTTGAATTACTCAAACCTAGAGGCATCCTCAAAGTCCGTTGGGCCTCCTCATTCCTCGGGTTGATTGACGGTTCTGATAGGTGGAAACATCTACGCTCGCCTCAAGATTATACAGATGTACCGACCACGGTATGCAATATTGTATGATAATTACTATTGCTCAAGCCCCGTCAGGTTAAAGGTCCTTCCAAGACCGTACGCCCGGACGCATATGACAAAATAAAAGAGAAGAAGGCGTGGGATTTCGCAATCTCCCCAGCAAAATCGTTGCCGATGCAGGCTTTCATGTTGTACATGTCTGGCGGCGGTGTACAGATATTCAGCATCAGCATCGTCTTTATGCTTCTTCTTACACCGTTCAAAAACCTATCGGGCATCAATTCTTGTGAGACCTTTTGAAAACGGTCCTGCCTTGTTAAAGCATGTTTTAACCCAGCTTTCGCCCAATTTGCACCCTCCAAGTCTGAACCAACTGCGCTTTCGACGCTTTTATTACAAAAGTTGGTGTACGTCGCGTGTAATCTTCTAACACTATGCGTTGGGCTTTGGAAATGTAAGTCCATGGGACTTCTTCCAACTGGAACTGGCGACTGGTTAGCATTTGAGGCAAGGGGTGAGGTAAGTACCTCTGCTGCTTGTAGCTGAGCCATATAACACGACGAGTACAGGTCCCAGAGATCTCGTTATACTAATGGGCAACCGCATATATATCCCTTTAATTTACTCAACTGGAATCCAAACACGTTCGTCAAATTCTAGCGTAATATGTACGACAGCATGCAGACATGGTATCAAAAACGACGTATAGATCTCTACTGTGCCTTGATCTTGGCTTCTGTGGGCGGAAACTCGTAATTCGTAGCTACTCGCAGAAAAGTGACAGGCGGACTTACCCGGGAACGATCTGAATTTTAGAATACCAAACCTATTGACAGCCCGCCCAGTGAACAGAAGGGCAAGGATCAAGGCACAATTTGCCCTTGCAACTTCAGGATCTAGGGGAAGTACCTGTTTTCCCTCAGCTTGCATTCCTAGGAACTCGGACAAGACTTTGTGGATATCGGCCCAAGCGGGTTGTGCATGCGTAAGGAAMGCATACAATCCCGTGATCAACGGTGCACACCAAATATCCGTGGTCGTCCATCCATAAGGTTGCATTTCAGGCGGWGTTTGTACCGTCAACGGCGTTGGTTCGAGGAACGAGAAAAGATTTGCCAGGAAAAAGCCACCATTTGCAGTAATCTGTAAATCATCTAGAAAGTTTAAGCGACGAGGGATGAGATCCCCACCAATGAAGTGAGCAGTAATGTCCATGGTGAATGAGCCAGCACTTGAGATGAGCTACCGGTAACGGGGGGTGGTATTAAGTTGCAGAGCAGATAAGCACGGCTTATTCCGTCGACAAGAGCGAGTGGTATCTCGTTGGCAGCCGTGGGCAATGGCACTGATGGAATAAACTCTACGATGGCTTGCGAAATTGTGTAGAGTAGAGGAAATGTAGCAGAAACCATGAAAGATGGGGGGTATCCGAGGAATGGTGCTGTCAACGATATGTAGCGCTTCAGTGAAGGTTGAGCCACTAAACACTGCCCACGAACCAGTTATAGCCTCTCCGCCGTACACGATCAATAAGGTCGCCATGAGACTCCTCATAAATGACGAGTCCTCGGTGGACTTGCGACTGGAGCCTGGCGTTGCAAGGTATCGGCGATGCTGCTCCTCTCGCATCTGCCTCATTCCGATGCACAGGCGTAAGGCGGCGACGACATCAAGGGTGGTTACTGGCAGGCCAAAAAATGAAAAGGGGGACAGTGGCTGCAGGATGTACTGGTAAACGTCGACGATGGCTCTCATGGCTTATCGGCGGAAGTAAACGTTCTCAATTAGGCGCCAAAGTGTCAAGAATATATATAAGCTAAGCTATTATCTACTCAGAATTCTTTGTCCTTATCCTGTTTCCCATCAACTATGAAGTTCGCAGTGGACATGTCCTGGACTCACCAGTAGGATGCCCTTCTCCAGCATGAGATGACGCATGGCGGCTATTCCTCTGTCCGCATCAACAACACGTCCTTGTGCAGCCATCATATTGCTCTCTAATATCCGGATTTCCTGCCTGCACTGTTCCAACTGCTGCTCAAGTACCGCCAACTCCGCTGCTCGTTCCGCTCTAATACTATGGGCCACACCGAGGAAATCCTGTGCTTCTTGGAACGTCTTCATACTATTGATGGCGCGAGACACTTTGGGGTTGATGTGCTATATGGCCGCCAAAAGGAATGGTGGACAGGGTAAAATGAGTGACGTGAGTAAATGAAAAAGAAAAAAAACAAGAGTCGACGTTGGCATATGCACTAGATCGGGATACAAGGAGGTTAAGCACCTACCATTGGCTCAGCGGATGTTGTGATATTCTCCTGCTGTGTATCCGTCGTGCATAGGTTTTCCATTTCCCTGTCCGAAGGACAGGTAGGTTCAACGTTATGCCTCCATTCCATGCAACGGCGAAGACTGTTATGGTCCGCCGAACGCGGTGACGGAGAACGAGAGGAGCTATCGCCCTTAGCCTGGCTTTTCAACATTGAATGTGGAGGTGAAGAGTGGTGCAGAACATTTGTCGTTTCCTTTCTGCTAATATGCATACACCTTACGTATGAGGTCCGACTAGGTCCGAGTCGGGAGTTTATGTGTCTGGCCGAGTCGCATGCAGCAATTCGGTGATCAATTCAGAAAGCCGTAGGAGCCGGAAAGGTAACAAGGCTGATTCTTTCAAACTTATAGGCTAGGCTTTGATGTCCGGATCATCAAGTGATTTACCCCCATGTCATCTTCATCRCGGGCAGGCTGGAAGGGGACCGATCGCACAAGAATGGACGATTCAAATTCGTTTTAGTGCCAAGGAACTTGGATGACATACTTCAAAGCGGTGTGTGCCGCTTTCTGCGGGTGATGGTTCCGACGTCCGACAAAACTCAGATAGGAAACCTGGTGGGGTCGGGGTGGTGTGCGTAACAGCTGACCAAATGGTTCATTGATTCTCCGGGTGAACAATTCGGGTGCATAACCGCATGGTATCGTCGGATATTCCTCGTTGCTGTCAAGATAAGCTGTAACGTGTACTTGAACAGTTGTCGATAGCGAATCAATCATAGATACGATGCGGTCATAGGTGTGATAATTACCATCACAGCGCGTCAAAATTAATATGATGAGATACCCTCTTTCGCTCCATTTCATCCTCTCTCTGACAAAGGCAAGTCAGCGATCGTGCTAGAACTCGAGCGATAAGTCAACAAACCTTCTCATTCATATGGAGTATGAATACAATGATCGCCAGTATCAACATGGCGATGAGGACAGTTATTGTCACCAACGATGTCCATTCGCCAGGCCTCAGGAATAGTTCGCGTCTCCACGCATCGTCCTCGTTCAAAGAAGGGTTTATAACGACTCGAGAGTTAGGAACAACACCTTCCAGGTTGATGTAGTGTTGCTTAGAGTGTATGGTTGTACCAACAAACAAATTTTCGATATAATTATTGGTGCGACCCAGGCCAAAGAAGGAATATGGCGTTTGGAGTGACTGATATGACGTCTGAGGTATTTGGCCGACTAGGTAGGRAAGACATAAATGTGTTATAAATTAGAGCTCGATTCACACACCCTGAGCGGCAGAACGATGTCCGGAAGTGTCCACTACTGTGTATTTGTACGAAGCGCCAGAGTAGCTGACGCCGAAGGGCTGATAAAATAATGTTGAGCTGTAAGGCAGAAAGAATAAGCAGTTGCGTACCTGATGGGGCTTASTGCTATTATCCCCATCGCACCATCCACTATTGCAAGCGCCATTTAGAACTTCAGGTTTGATCAGTGATAAGCTACGCCACGGATGAGTATCAACAAACCAATCGCCTTCAGGAAAAATGCATCATAATATATGTTGTTTTGGATGAACGTGATTTTTCCCTGGCCTGTCACCCCAGTCCTTTGAACTAGGATATCAAGAGATCCCTGAACCATTTTAAGTTATTAAGTTGCTGTTGACTGATAGAATCAGCCTACATCTTCATCCACGTCAAGGAAAGAAACCGATCTAGCGTCTTTAATTTCTGACAATGCTCGTGCATTTTTCGTTGCAATAGTCCATCCATGCCTTCCCGAGCCATCTGGTGAACATCCTGCGACGCCCGTTGAGCATGGCACAGAGTATAATAGAGCGGGAATACGCTCTCTCCCGCTCACTGTTATCATTAGTATGTCGGGAAAGCCATCAAGATTCGCATCGCCCAGCTTCAGCGGCAGAGGAACAGGTGGTTGGAACGAAGTATCGTAAACCAGAAGGGATCTGGGTTCCGAAAACAGAGACTTGAGTGGGAATCGTACGAATGACTGAAAAATAAATGTATTTTTACACCAGCGTTGTCAAAGAAAAAGTACATACACCTGTCTTGGAACTGTCGTAAAAATCAAACTTGAAGTTTGGATCAGCAGTACACARGGCTTGAGGCGATCGGCATGTCCGAACACCTCGATTTATATCTGATTCGGTCGCCGAGGAACAGAGGTTCAATTGTTGGTTGAATGCGATGTTGATATAACAGTCTTCCCCAATCCCGTCGGACGAGACATACGAACATGTTGGAAAGATCATATCAATGGTACCATCCCGGTCTGTCGGATGTTTAGAGATATAACACTTGCGAAGCGACCAGACATGCCTATGTCAGCAAATGAAATTGATTGTACACCCGATGGCAAAGAGCCTCGTCGAGACAGGAAAAATCCGTCATCCTTCTTATTGACCCAAATCTGATACGAACGTCGTCCGTCGCCATCGTCACAGACGAGGAATAAGTCTGAGAAATTGTCACCACATAATTCCGTGTGCCAAGTCAAATTCACCTGCGAGGCAATCACCATCCAAGTCGACGACTGCGTTGCTATGTGGATTTGCCAGTGTACAGTGTGATCCGTGGAAGTTTGGATCCATCCTAGTCGAAGTAGGCACAATATATCGTAAATACCATTTCAATTACGCACATTTTGAACAATGGTGACTGAGAGTCCGAGGCATTCCAGACGTTCTGCCATAATTGAAAAGAGCCGCGGCCTTTGGATGAACTTTCGCCAAGCAAATCTATCTTCAAATYCCCGTCGGCATCAATGACAATTGGTTGCGACTGCGTGGAGGATGAGATTTTAATTGAATTCGATGCACCTCAAGAAAAGTATGAGATTTGGAAAGAAAATATACAGACACCCTTGCGTACTAAATGAGGGTGCGGGATACAAAGTCATGTCGATATCAGTTAATCCTGGAATCTGACTCATGACAAGAATGTCAAGCTTCCCGATGTGCCGAAAGTCACCCGGGACGACGCTTARAACCTTGCTTGCATGGCGAACAGTCGCCGCCTGTTGAAACGAAAAGTCCGCTGCAAGATGCATGTCAGAGAAGAGACTGACTGGATTGAACATATGGGTATACCATGACTCCAATAGTACAGCGCCAACGTCTTCTGATCATCGCTTAGTGATACGACATCTAGGCTATACTCGACGGTCAGAGAGCACCGTGACACGAGGACAGTCCTCAGACAGACAATTGGTCGCTGTTGAAGTCCCCAAACGCAATGATTCTTCCATTCCCRTCGATGCCCAAAGACCCTGAATCAATGAGCGAATTCTTGAATCGTTTCGGGGTAAACGGCCATGTTGCAGATGCAGAAGACGAGAGGAGAGCGCACACGAGATACGCGAGCATGAGCCGGGACGTTGTGGCTGTGTGTCCGGTCTCGCAGCGCCGTCTCTTGATTCCCATCCGTGTTTCGTCGTCGTACAAAAGGCTCTCTCCAGCTGAGCCATGGAGCCCAACCAACTGCACAATGAAGCCTGCAGCCTGTCTCGCATCTCTTCTTGCTTTTGCCGCCGTCCCCGTCTTCGGCGCCGCGCTAACCACCATCACCGTCGCCTACGACACTGGGTATGATGATGGCTCCACCTCTCTGGACGCCGTCGCATGTTCCAACGGTCCCTATGGCCTGGAGACACTTGGCTATACCACTCTCGGCTCTCTTCCCAACTTCCCGAATATCGGTGCCGCCTACGCGGTCGCAGGCTGGGACTCGCCCGCCTGTGGCACTTGTTGGCAGCTCACGTATACTGACGCGCAAGGCGTAAGCAGTAGCCTCAATATAACAGCCGTGGATCATGCGGGCGCCAATTCGTTCAACATTGCGTTGCCAGCCATGAACAACCTGACAAATAATCAGGCTGAGGCTCTGGGACGTGTCCCTGTAACCGCAATCCAAGTCCCCACATCTGGCTGTGGCTTTTAACAAGGGATTGTGAGTGCCGTTGTCAGGCTGCCACGTCAATAGCTCACAGCTACTCTTCAGGGAAATGATTATTTGCGTTCGTGAGTCGAAACTAATAAAGTATGACTTGACCACCGTATTCATTCATTTTAAGTAGCGTAGACAATGACATTGAACATCAATATTTAATATTCAGATATATTAAATGTACTAGATTTTCAAAGTAGACAACCGTTTATGCTACTACAAGTGCTTCAATGTTTCCTTTTCACCAAATCTAAGTTAAATCTTAGTGTGATCTAAGTAAAGAGCAGAATGATTTCACCAGTCAAAAGCCAAACGGGAATAGCCAGCGACTCGTCATATGCGGAGACAGAAAAATCCCGCGAGATATATAAGGCTCATCGACAACCATCTTGGGTTGATTCCGCGATGTCATCAACATTTAGTATAGACACACATGGGAGAATATTATTTTTGTACATGAAAAATTTGCTCATGCGGCTCAAGACTGACCATCAGTACGCTCTGCAATTAATCAATTGATACGAGAGACATTTCACATAGGCTGCTGGATCATGCATTATCACAAGAGCTAGATCGTTCGGGTCAAACAGAAGGCCTTATTTCGCGTAGAGCGGGTGCATTGCGATCAAGGCTACGCTCGACGGTCATTGAAAAGCGCAGTGAGACGAAGGCTATCTTCAAACACAATTCGTCGCCGTTAATGTCACCAAATGCAATGATCCTACTCGTCTCGTCTCGTCATCTAGGCCCTTAATCGATGTCGTAAATTTCGGGTTTAATAGCCATAATGCACAGGCCGAAGCCGAGAGAAGCGCGAAAACCAGGGTAGGAGAGCATGCGACCATGGGTTCTAGGCAGTGCGTGTCCTGCTCGGCTGATATGCCTCAGTGCTTGTCCGGTCTCGCGACGCCGCATATGTGAAACCAAGCCATGCTGGCATCCTCCCGTTCTCGTACAAAAGGGCCTGGATCCAACTGAGCCATGTCATCCAAGCCACCCTCGCAATGAAGCTCACAGCCTGCCTCGCATCTCTTCTCGCATTCGCTGTTGTCCCAGTGCTCGGCGCCGCGCTGACTACTAGTAGCATCAGCGTCTCCTATGACACCAATTATGATGTCAGGACGGCTTCCCTGAATACCGTTGCGTGTTCAGACGGTCCCAATGGCCTGGAGACACGTAACTACACCACTTTCGGCTCTCTTCCCACCTTTCCGAATATCGGAGCTGCCTATGCGGTGTCAGGCTGGGACTCGCCCAACTGTGGTACTTGTTGGCAGCTTACGTATACCAATGCAAAAAACGTGAGCAAGAGCATCAACGTAACGGCCGTTGATCATGCGGGCGCCAATTCATTCAACATCGCATTTGCGGCCATGAACACGCTGACAAATAATCAGGCCAAGRCACTGGGTCGTATCACTGTAACAGCAAAGGAAATCCCTCCTTCTGCCTGTGGCCTGTAATTTTGTGAGTGCTGCTGTCCAGTTGTCATGCCAATAACTCAACGAAGACATAGCTGTTCTGCACGAGAATGTTGTCCTACAACCCGGCGCATCTTATTCACCTTGGTAGTTTCTTTTGAGCATCGCAGGCAATGAGATCGGACATTTGGGACATTGGTATATGATTACTAGTCAGATTTATCAGTGTAGGATAGTTATATAACGGACAATGGTCTTAAGTACTATTCAACGTCTCTCTCTAACTTTCCACCATACCACGGTAATAACAAGTAAGCCGAATCCCGCAATATAGGCAAACAAAACCAGGACATCGCGATAATAGTTTTGTAGGCCGAAACCAAATAGCTAGGGAAAGCTTCAGCAACTGGTCATAAACAAAACTGAAAACCTCACAAGTTGCATGATAACGCTCGCCGAAATATCGACGGGTACACCTTGGATTGTATCCTCGATCATCAACCCTGATCCAACCTCATTCACGGAGAGCGCTTCAAGAGTAAACTTGAGAGGGCAAGTCCATTGTAGCCAGCGTARAACCGGAGGTATGTCGCCCAAGTGAACGAAAAATCCGGCAAAGGTCATTTGATACAGGGCTGACAGAGCAGAAAGCAGGATGGCGATTCCACCATTAGAGAAGAACGTTCCCAACAAGAAATTCTAGGATGCTTTAGTACAAGCTACTAGTAGTAGGAAAATGAACTGACATAAAGGGTCATAACCAACGTGTATAAGACTAGGATGAACAAAAACTTGAAGAAATTCGCTGCATGTGGTGACAGTCCGGCCATCCAGTACGTTCTGCAAATGTTCAACTAAGCTGACCAGAAACGAGAGGCGGTTCACGTACATTGTTGAGACAATGATCGTAGGAATAATACGCAGAGGGATGACGTCGAATAGAAGACGTGACAAAAGCCAGGCAGTGGGGCTACCGGATCAAATTCGTGACTATCATACTTGCGAGATCAACTGAAGGACTTGCCTGTAGTAAAAACTAGATCGTTCGCGGACAAACAGGGACCTTATCTCCACAACATTGTACAGAGCGCTCAGAGAAGAGAATGCGATAAGGGCACCCTATACACGTAAGACAATGCTATACGGCGCCCAGGGACGTRGAACTCACCAAGAAGAAGAGACATCCTATCCGGGACTGGAAGCCAGCAATGTTGATGCCTGTGTGGAAGTACATCCCACCTAAAACAAGGAAATTAGACAACCCCAGAAAGAATAACATTTCCCGCTTACCGACAAAAACACCTATGACCGAGGAAACTGCGACATGCGTCAAGAACAGTGTTTTGTCCCTACAATGTCGTTGAATAATTGTTCATCTTTACAACAGACTAATACCTTTTCAAGATCTTCCATTCCCTTCCAGAAAGGACTTGCAACTGCGTCAAGAAAGTGGTTGCACAACGCGACTCCATAAGGCGACCGACTTTATGCGAGACCCGCCCATTTACTGCTGGCATAGTGTTCTCTCCAATGAAATTTTTCTCAGTATCGTCATCTGTTGGTATGCTATTCTTTTCTGACTTGGAATGGGGTTCCAGCTCGTTCACGCTTGACGATGCAGCCATCACACTATAACTAGGACGCAGATTAAATAAACCAACGGGTGGATCACTCGCAACTTCGAGCAGGTAATCGGCGATATTGTAGCCTGGTGGGCATGCAGGCACTACGACACCTTTCTCGCTCGCGAGAGACGAAAAATATTCCGCTGGGGTAAGGGAGCCCTGACCAGCGTAAAGAACGCGTCCGTGTGATAGAAGTAAGATAGTGTCGAACTTCTGATATAGTTGCGAACTTGACAGTATATCAGTGCTATGGATTGTCAAGGGGAAACTTCAACGTGCCTGGGTTGATGGATGGATGTAATAATCGGGATGGGATTAATGGGATCATGCGCGATACTGTGGAGCACGCTTGCAACTCTAGATGCAGAGACCGAATCCAACCCTATGGTTGATTGGTTAAGAAAAGGTATAAGCTGCGATCTGACCGGACTTGCCTGACGTGGGTTCATCTAGAATTAGGATGTCTGGATCTGCGATCAATTCCAATCCAATGGAAACTCTGCGCATTTCACCGCCGCTGATCCCGCGAGCACCTGATCCCCCCGCATGGCCAATTCTGACATTTCTCAAGTGAGATATGCCAAGCTTCTCCATGATCTCATCGACGCGTTCTCTTTTGTGAGTATCGGATATTCCTTCCGGTAATCGGAGACGCGAAGCAAATAGGAGGGCTTCATGAACAGTCAAAAGGGGAGGTAGAATATCTTGTTGCGGGACAAATCCAATCCGCAACGGTTCAGATTCGTCGCTTGAGGAGACTTCCACGGTGCCCGTGACAACGGCGGATTTGGCCTTATTCGCCAAGATCTCGACAAGAGTGGTTTTTCCAGCGCCTGATGGTAAAATCTTTTAAGTTTAATAACTAGATGCCATAACGAAAAGGACTAACCACTAGGCCCCAAGATAGCCATCATTTGGCCGGCACGAACCTTTCCGCTGACAGAGTCCAAAATAGTCCTATCTTCATCAGCTTTATCCCCACTCCAGATATTCAGCTGAGCATTGATTCCTGTCGGTTTTGGCACGATACAAGACACATCTTGCCATGCAATTGTCGCACGTTTTCCTCGATCATGGATATAACCAGCCTTGCGCGCAACACGTTGCCTGAATAAGCCCCAAAACAGGAAGGCAAGGGCCAAAGCTACAAGGGCTCCAATGACCGCCAGACCAGCAATGACACCTCCGCTCAAGGATTTACCGCCATTGCTAGTAGAAGCATCAGATAAGGTTGTACCACTGATTGTGTTTTGAGTGACGCATTCTCCAAACGAGCAACTTTGGAGAACGAGRCCTGACGACCCAAACAATTGATTAAGCAAAGTCTGCTGGAAATTGCACGTTGCAGTGCCTGTTGAGTTGTCGGCGTCCTGGCAATTAATATTAACGCTGCCAGTTAGGCCGTTAATAGTATCGGTCAAATCGGTAGCAGGAGAAGCCCCGCAGAAGGAGGTTTTTGATCGACACGTGCACTGAAGGTCCTGGCAGCTCCAGTCGGTGCTCCCCTGCGTCCCGTTTGAAACTTGCTGTGTGCAAGTATCCGCCTTGCAATAGAATTGTTCAACTCCAGCATAGAATAGCTGGGCATATACCGTTCCATTATTTCCAAAACCCGTCACGTTAGGTAATAGGGACAGGGACGGCTGGAACGTGCGAAGCAGATTCAAAGTGGTATCAAGTGGATAGAGGGCTTGTAAAGTAGGATTCTATGAATACATTGGCCCAATCAGAACAAAGTAAAAAACCGGTGGCACGTACCACTACACTGCAGCTCATCTGAGCGGACGCATAGACACGGGGTGAGGTATTACAAACCACAGTGTTGTTTAGCCCATTGGGAGCGAAGCTAGACGACGTGTTCACGACGGCCGAATAGCCCGATTGACAAGCACTGGTTGTTTCACAGACATTGCAGCCAAGTCCTGTCCACCCGGTCTGACACGAGCAGTTACTTGCAGTGAGATTGGCAAATGATCCCGACGGGATAGAGGCAAGTGGACGCTGTAAGCCTTGGAAAATGGTGCCCCCACAGCCCGGTTGAGAACATGTAGAACCGCCAAAGCCAACAGGACAGGCACAGGTAGAACCGTTCGAGAAACCATAGTTTTCGCAACTCTGGGCAGCGGCGAGCAGACCCATGGTGAAAGGGAGGACGCGGGACAGAAAGGAGCGGGACAGAAGGAAGGGCGTCCCCATCACTCCGGGAAGGAGCTAAATAGATAGCTTGGAAGCGAGCATCAAATCCCGTAAAAACAAATTGAATGGTTTATGTAAGTGAACCAGGGGTCCAGCAACGTCCAATACAGTGAAATACTGTAAATGTACATTATGAGCGCTGGCGCTGGGCGCCGATCATTCTCGCCTTATCAACGTGGATGACAGCTGAACGCATTGATTCTTTCATCAATCCATCACGTGCCTTTACGCCTCTTTACGCCTTCTGTTGTCTTGCCATGTTCGGATCGGTGCGGACGCACTGCAATGCTCTATCCGTGCCTGACGCCCCACAGATCACTTCTTGGTGGACTCCGACGAAGCCCTACGACCCCACAGACCCCAAGCAGAACCCTTTGAATCCCCAGGGTCTCAAACCGTACGTCTTTTTCGTTCCGTCAATTCAGTATCCATAATCCCGCCCCAAAGCTGCTGCGCTTGTCCTGCAACCAAGTCAGCTCGTGATGATTGCTTCATGAAGTACGACAAGCCAGAAGCAGACGAAAAATGCAAGGAGCTCGTACACAGCCATATTGCATGCATGAGGGGACTTGGATTCAAGATATAAATCTGGTAGCGAGGGCTCATTTTGGAGTAATCTAGATAATAAGTAATAGCCCGTCTCATGAGAAACATTAGAATTGCTTTCAAATACGATATATCCACAGCCTTTGGAAGACAGCCTCGAACCTGGCCACCGTTGAAGGAAATGTCATCGACGGTTCCCGAGAAAGCGCAAAGATACCAAGTAAAATAGGTGCTACTATGCCAGAAGCAGCAGCGACTTGGTTAACGCTCCCGCGCTTCCGTTCGGTAGCACTGTTGCCAATCCATGTCTGCCAGATAATCTTCAAGCCCGCTACTCCATGCAGTGCCACGCATCCTACAAGACCTGTGTACAGCGCCCAACTGCGCACAGGCCAGCGTTGCAGACCATATTTGACGAATTCGTAGTCAAGCTCGGCGGGACCGATCGCATCAATGGGATGATCCTTGACAGTTGGGTATATACGATGCGTGATATAATGAATTGGCAGGAAGAAGACGCCGACCGTGTAGCCRGTCCATGTGAGAATTTTTGTCAAAGGACGAGGTTCTTTTCCGGGCGATCCAGAGAGCAGTCTCTTTGCCACTCCTGCGCCCACGTGAAGGGCTATCGGCGCTATTAAAAGCAAAGGTTCACCCAAAGCAGTCTGATAATATTCGCGACCAAGCAACTTCACAGTGGCATAAGCAATCGAATTCATCGGCATTGCTAGTTATATCCTACCATCATTCTTGATGAAGCACTCGAGCTACCAATACTCGCAACAGTTGGAGAAGCGATGTGTACCACAAGAAATGCGGTGATAAATGGGGAGCAGCCATGTGCAAGTTTTGTCAAGAAAGAGACGTATTTGGACTCATGCGAGTGCCAGGAAGGCATCAAAGACAGGAGATCAATCCATGCAACCGTGACATGGTCACTCTGACAGTATCGGGCTTTTCTCGATTAGTGGGTGGGAATGGCTCGAGCTCTCGCAATTCGGGTTATGTTTTTTGTTCTTTCCAAAAGTTCAATGTTTATTCATTTACTTTGGTTTAGCCAGGGGCAGGAACATGACATTTCCATTTGGGGAAGCCGAAAGCGGGAATCGCGTTGGAGGCAAGTCACCCCAAAGCGGAAAGGCCGAAGTCGATCCGTGTCAACGGGAGGATAAGCGCAGCGGCATGGGCTTGCTGCCCAGACCTATAGAGTGGGTGAGAAAAGAGGACGAAGCTAAAAGCTAGCAACGACAAGATGAAGGCGTCCACGATCAGTCGATACGGGTTATCGGGGAGCAACCATTGGAGGGTGCTGTGGCAGAACGTCCTTATCGAAGACATTACACAATGATTGCACTGATGCTCAATGGTTGTAGAGTTCATCATCTGGTCGGCGCTTTCTATTTTTGTCTCTACGAGCTCCAATTTGGACAAGACTCCTACGGTGCATATTAATTATATTTATAAAGATACTTATTATTTCTAAGGATCGCAGAGCGGATGCGGTAGGCAGATGGGCCGTCGATTGATCGGCAACCAATGAGCTGAGATGGGATGGGTAAGGAAGCCGATTGGAACTGAGTGCTTGGTAGTAAAATGGCCAGTTGCGACATCTTATTCTGCACCCGCAAAACCTTGGGATGGCCTAGCTGTCCTCCACTSTCCTCCACTTTCCTCGACCTGTGGTACATCGAATATTGAATCGACAACTTCCCTTGAGAGCCCCTCGAGACACCGCTCCAGCGCACGCTCTACTCTCAACTTCAATTTTATAACTTCATCACGCTTGACCCAAGAAGCCGGATTTCTGTAGCTCATCCAAATATAAAGGGCGATGATCTTATGGAACGTTTCCAATAGGATAAGTGTCGGCTGGTTGAACTTGCCAATTTCCTCAGTGCCTTGTTTTAGCGGTCGCTTGGAGCTTTTCTTCCTCCAATCTGACGCAGCTTCGTGGGACTCCATACCTTCTACAGCCTCCATGAAGCCCTGTCCTTGAATTGCGGCACTCAGATCAACCTGTAGCGATTGCCGGTACATCTCTACAAATCTCCTCATTATCATGAGAAATTGACGGTCGCGCCAAGGAACAGGTGCCAGGCACAATAGCGAACGTTCCTCGATTGTCCAGTCCCGCCAGGGGTGTGTCTTTTCCAACTCGCGGCGATGAAATTCCATAGCCTTTCCATTCGTCGGCCCTCTACTTTGACTTTGCCTATCCACGAGCTCGCACATTGCCTCCAACTCTTCATGACTTGGCATAGCATAACGGTAGTTGTCGCCAATACAACCGATATAGACATGAGCCTCGAATACGGTGAACGTCGAGGCTCTTGCTGGCAACGCGTGGATCAAGGCTGTAAAAGTTTCTAGTCGGATCCCCAAACGTGCGTAACAAAGAGGTTGTATTGGCGCTGAGAGAGCTTGTCCAATGAAAGGGAGATCAGGTTGATACAATGCAGTGACGAATCCCCCAGGGGAGGAAGCGTCAGGAGTACTGTGCTCAGACTCAGGAGATGAGGAGTGAAGTAACCCGTAACGTCCAGCGCGACCAGCAATTTGCTTGACCTGAGATGTTGAAAGTGGTTTCATCCCACGGTCACTGCGCTTGGCTGTAGCGTCGAAAATGACCCTTCGAATCTTCCTATTCAATGCGTGTGATGAATGACGCGTATTATAAAGGAAAGAATAACTGACAGATTTAGCCCCATTCCAATAGCGTCACTCCCTATAATGATGTCGTACCCGCTATCGGGGTCGTTGAACAATCTTGCTTGTTCACTCCTGACTTCTGGGGGCAACTTGCCGTAGACCACGGCGCATTTCATACCCGTCGTCTCTTCAATTTTAGTTTTGATACCAAAGATGCCACTACGACTGAATGCCACAATGCAGTCGCCTTTCATGACACCTCCGTAATCGCCCTCAAGACTCTGCTTCTCAATTGCTAATGGGGTCAGGCGTTCATATCTTCGAATTTCAATCTCGTCTCCGGTCTCCTGAAGCAGAGCTTGTACTATGGGCACAGCAGTTTCTTCTCCACATAGATGAATTTCCCGTGCACATAGACCAAGTACGGCCGACGTCCATGCTGCGCCTCGCTGCAGATCAGTGATCATCTGAATCTCGTCCACAACAGCGACATCATAGCGTTTTACCATGGACAACATTTCGACAGTGCTCGATAGTAACGGTGCAGATTCGGAAATAATCTTCTGTTCTTCGCCGGTACTCAAATTACATGGGCGAATATGCGCGAGATTGCTACGTTTCGACGAGTTGAAGGCCCGAAGTAAGCTGGGGTGATTTTGGAAGTAATCGGGCGGATTGCCGGCTGGGTGAGACCGAGGAGGCGCGTCATCTACTCCTAGGGGAGTTATTTCGCCAAGGTTCAAGCGCTCCCAGATTTCGTGCGCAAGAAGACGAAGAGGACCAGCGTACACGCCGCGGTCGGCTGCAGCGAGGGCGCGCAAAGCATGGTGGGTCTTTCCGCTATTGGTTGGTCCAACATGCATGATGATGCGTCGACGCATCTGTCGCGCATGAGGAAATTCTTCTGCAGGGAATCGCCTCGACGCCACTTGCGACAGACGTCGAATCTGCGACACGGTTTCAACCGATTCGTTGAAAGATAAATCCGTTGTTTGATGCAGGACTTCGGCGAGACGCTTTTGCTGCTGGGGCTCGCTTGCCCATGTAAAGAAAATATTGGAATAGATGATGTCCGCTTCTTTCTCGGCCTGGTGTATGCTCAACTCTCGAAGACCCTGACCGAAGCGCGCCAAGCCATACTTTTTCCAGTGTTCATCGGTCTGGTGCAGTTCACCGCGAATAACAGCGTCAGTAAATTCCATCAAGAGTTTGCGCGCATGAGAGATGCCAAAGCTGTAGAGACGAGGTTCGCAGCGTGGATGTAGGGACCAGGGTCTGACATTCCTGACGAAGAAGCGGGGTATGTCGTCTCGGGAGGCGGGGCCAAAGGCGTGGAGGGATTCAGATATGAGCAGGGGCTTGTGTTTGTGTTTGTGTTTGAACGRCGTCGGTGGATGTCTAAGGGATTTCTCGGAGGCGCGAGGGCCGGCGAACGCGCTGCGGAACCGCGTCTGCAGGACCAAAAAAGAAGGCGAACGCCGGCATCTGCAGCAGAGTGCCGCAATTGACATGGCTGGCGGGCCCGCCCGAAAAGGCAATCGCAAAAACCATGTTTGCACTTGCTTGGCCTTCGCGGCCCGCAGAATACGTATTTGCGCGTATTTGGCGCTCATGGCCAACGTCTTCCACACCTCTGCGCTGGCCCGCCTGCGCTGCGCCATCTTCCAGACTTCCTACAATCCCACCTGCGTCCGCACGGGTGCAAAATACCTCCGCAAGCGCCTCCGCGGGCCTTCCATGGTCCGCTACTATCCTCAGGAAATCAATCTCTCCCAGATTGCCCGCCAGTATCCCGAGCTGGAGCTTGTGAACGAGGATGAGGAGCAAAGACTCCAGGATGTCGAGGACAGAAAAAAGAGAGGAAAGGGTGCTCCAAAGAAGGCTGATAGCAAGAGTAAGTTTCTTTCAGTCGCGTTATCCCCGAGACTAAAATGCTGCACACAGAACAAAGCAGAAGAACCAGTAAAAGACGATGAGCGCGCAATATCGTCCGCCATTCGCTACCCATGTGATGGATTTCAATGTATTGTACTGCACTACATGAGACCTAATCTAATTTTGACTTCCCTCATCGTGAGCTCCGACTTCTCTTTCGCCTTCTCAGCTCCCTTGCAAGTAACCTCTTCAAGGTATTGTGCATCTCGTCTAATCTTCTCGAATTCTGCTCGCGGCCCTTTAAGCATCTCTTCCAGGGCCTCGTATACATCTATTTTTAGTTGCCCATGACCTTTAGATTCGTATCGATTCGCAACAGCTTTGGGCTCCTCATCGGTGCAGGCGGCGAGTATTGTAACTAAGTTTGATGTTCCCGGGCGCGTCTCGGGGTCGTAAGTGATGCCTTGAATGGAATCTGTGACAGCAGCTTGAATTTTTGCTCTAATTTTGGATGCGTCATCGCTCAAGAGTATTCTTGATCGAATATCGGGGGCTGACTTGGACATCTTGGTTAAGGGGTCCTTCAACGAAAGGATTTTTCGGAATGGCGCTAGATAACCGATGAGTGTTTCTCTCGTTCTTGAAGGGGATGATACGGACTGTCAACTTGTGTCGGTATAGGAAAGAGAGGCTTGTCAGAATTGAAGTTGCGGTTGAAACTTTCTGCCAGTTCCCGACAGAGTTCCATATGTTGTGTCTGGTCCTCGCCGACCGGCACATGTGTAGCTCTGGACAGGGTGTTAGCTATGCCCGGAGACAAAAACCTCCCGTCACCTGTAAACTAGTATGTCGGCAGCTTGCAGAACTGGATACGTTAAAAGTCCTGCATTAAGAAGCGAATCGTCGACCTCTGTCTCGTTATTTGCATTCCGTGCAGCGGCCAGTCGGGACTTGACGYTCACACGTTAGGAAAGAGTTACAACATGCCAGGTCTAGCACCGACTTTCCACGTAGTCATGCGACGCAGCTTTCCCACTGGCGTTATGCAACCAAGGATCCATGCTAATTCTGTATGCGCATGAACCTTTGTCCGAAATGAGAAAAATATCATACATATTGGCTAAAACATTCACCTGATCCTGATGGAAGAGAATGGACCTGTTGGGATCAATCCCAACGGCCAGAAGAGCGGCAACCGAGTCTCTTCTACACGCAGCGAGCTCCCGCGGGTTCTGCGGCAGTGTCAAGGCGTGCCAGCCAACGACGGAAAAAATTAGCTCGTCTCCCGCCTCGGCATTGTTCTGTAATTTGACCCAATTGGCCAAGGCACCCAAGTAGTTACCGAGCTGTGGGATAAACGTCAGGGTGTAACAGGAGCAGAAATCCGAAGCGACGAACATGAGGAACACCTGTTGGTTGTATTCCAGAGAATATAACACGGCGTCGGAGGACGCTGGCGCGGAGCATCCGTCTGCACAGCCACAAACCAGGCGCCTACGATGGCCCACGGCGACCCCGCTGGGGCCCTTCTCCCAGCCTCCAACTATGACTTTGTCGACGTCACAGACGTCTTCAGGCAGGCAGCCTCCGGTAACGCCTTCTATGTTCTCCAAGATCCACCATTCATTCATTTCTTTGCTAGACATGGACCCCACAGATACATGTTTCATGGAGGGTTTCGGACTCCTCGAAGCGATGAGCGCAATAGAGGTCTGCGATGCGATCGTCTATTCCGTTCTCACCCACATCGCCAAATAGATTGGAGAGCCTCGGCTAGACACTGGGCTCATCAAGGACAACGAAACTCTTGAATCTTTCGATCCATTAACGCCACTGCTTCCCGAAGAGATATGCTGGATATTGGATAAAGCGTGTGCATGTGAAGTAAGCCATCCTGCACCGATTACTTTCGAAATCTACAGCTCACTTGGTTTCAGATGGAATGGCATAGCGGAAGGCTCTTATCACACACCGTCTTTACTCTAATCTATATCCATGAGCTCCGGAATATCGAGACAGATCTCACTCCAGGCTCCTCTGTCTTCCCAGATCCACTACGTCCAATACAGTTGGTCACCACAGTCCTTAGGCCCATGGTCCAGGGCCTTCTCAAATGTTGTGACTTGGCCTGGAGGGAACTGTCCACGGGTGGTATGCTGGACGTGCGTAGCTCATTACACCATGACGTAAACTATGACCTATTAAATCACAGGCGGAAGATTGGCAGAGTGATAAATGTGAGGTCTCGCTGTTAGAAGGCCTGCCAACTACAGTGGTCAATTCAAGACTAAGCGAAGCCATATCTTGGACCATGCGATCCAACAAAAGTCTGAAACAATTATTCTAGATGCTTGAGCTTTACTGACAGATGCAACTCAAGTACCAGCGAGATGGAAACGTCCCTTGAGAGCGAGAATCCTACTGCGCAAGGTTTGAATGTTTACACATTTTGCATCTTTTGCCCGATCTCATTATTATCACTTAAGAGTCTCCTTCAGCTTATGGAATTCAACGGCTCTACAGATCATACGCAGCTCGCAAACCTCATCACTGAAGCCCGAGAATGGCTGACTTTCCTTCGCTCGAATCCCGTGTCGGAACCGACACCAAACTCTCCAGCCCGTCGTGCGTTCGATCCTGCGATTACTCGTCGGCTCAGCACTGGTGTCCCCGCCAGTCGCTTGGCTGAACCCAGCATAGAACAGGCCTGGGAAGCTTTGGGCGCACTGCTTGATGATCTCTATGATTTGAGCTATTTGAAACGAACACAAAGTTTCATTTCTTGGGAGGTAATTCCATTGCCGACGGCATGAATTCTTTTTTCACCGGTAATTATATAACAGATAGCAGGCAATCTCAGGACCTGGTCGCCCAGTCGACGCCGAGCACCTTATGCTCGGTCACTTATACAGGTCGGTGAACATTTCATCAACCCAACGACGAAATGCTTAGAAAATAATGCTCTTGCCTTAGAAAACTTTCTATAACGGCGTGCTGGTTCTGCATTATTTCCCTTTTAAGTGGCTTATGGACCGCTTCTTCTCGGAATCACTCTGCATCAGCTATGAAACCATCTTGAAAAGTATCTCTAACCGTTGGAACAAGGATGAATCTCCGCCGATTCAGAATCTTGAACGCATTCTCTTTACAGTAAATTTGGCCCCCTCTACATCTCACAAGTCCTTTTAACCATAGCGTAGCTACTAAGCCCACACATTAGGAATCATTGGTGCAATGGCCCTAGAAGACGTCGCTATCTAATGAAATCCCTGATTAATTGGCATAAATTATACGATCTGTTCCTGGACATCGTGGGCGGCTTGAATCCAAGCGTGAGCATATTAGATCGCTAAACGTATTTGATTTGATATTCAAGATTTGATAGAAACGACCAAAGGACGACGGTGTCCGATACTTGCCTGCTATGACTCTTCTCTGGAGACTCTCTGTCATCCAGGAAGTTGTTTTTTCCGGTTTTCAGCTAGATCTTTACTCGCCGGAAGAGATAYCCTTTGCCTACTGGTATGCAACGCAAGTAATAGAAGCACGATTGGAGTGCTTGGACCATGTAATAACGATTATTCCGAAGTGTGGGCCAACCAATTTTTATACCTAATTCTTTCTGAACGAAGAACAGCTAGCCTCACATACCACGAATACGAATTCCAGAGAGAATTTTCGACAGCTCTGCAGCTTATAGCGATGAGCATCTTTCTTGTGCGTTCACAGCTGTTGCGAAGACTGCAAATTGACATCTTGAAAGGTGTCGCTACCCATGATGTCTTGTGATTGGGATACCATGCATCCAAACTTTAATAGGCGATACAAGTGGGCATATATACCCGAATACGATGGAATCAAGGCGGTGCCGATCGCTTCGCCCAATTTTCGCAAATTCGTACGTACATGCGAGGATATAGTCCAGGATGAGGTGCATCTTACTCTTGTCACACACCTCCTGAACTCATGTTGCTGTCAGATATTGAATACATCACCAGCGCAAATGATAGAGCTCGCTCAAGTGATTCTTAATAAATCGCTTCAGACTGGTTCGCTCGGCGGGTGGGCGGAGTCATGGACAAATGATCGTGTTCAGGTACTCATATCTTGGGTTTCCTACAATTCCATGAATAATCGGACCACAGTTCATACAGCGGACAGTTAGGGTGTGTGAAGCACTCAGCRGGATGCCGGCATCGCTTGATGAGATGGAGTTATTTAACATTGGTTTTCTTAAATGGGATCTGGAGGTGCATCCATGGTTTCCTTCGTTGACTGACGAGGGCGCAGAAGGGAGGAGCAGAACATTCCTTAGGCATTTAAAACACTAGGCCAATTACTACATAATACTATATTTGACCAATGTCTAAATCAGTCCGAACTCGTTCAACGCGACTCCTCTCCAGACCTAGTCCCTACCACAATTCCGTTACCTTATTCGAGTCCGACGTCCATGGTACCTCCAGCGTCAGAAGGGCTTCCACACGCTCACTCAAGAAAGAAACCGTCGAAATTGAGGATGTCGTACCCGATCAAACCTCCCCAAGCAAGAACAAGGGAAAACCCACTGCGCGCAAGCAAAARTCCATCCAGACCGCACTGGATAAACCTCATCCTGCTCCGGAGAACTGGAGAGAAGTTTATGACACCATAAAAGAGATGCGATCCCGTATTGTGGCTCCCGTAGACACGATGGGCTGCGACCAAGCTCAGTTCAAAGAGACGGATCCCAAAGTGAGAGCAACGAATTTACGTAGTTGTCTTGCTCTCATGTGTAGCAGAACAGTCGATTCGCGACACTCGTTTCTCTAATGCTATCTTCGCAAACAAAAGACGAAGTTACGGATGCAGCAGTTTCAAAGCTCCGTGATGCATTGGGAGGTAGCCTCTCTGTGTCTGCTATGATCGAGGCGGACGAGACAGCAATATCATCCGCCATTGGCAAAGTGGGCTTCTGGCGCAGGAAAACGGGGTGATTGCCTTGCACTGCTGTCCCCTCGGTGCTTAGCAACTAATACGTTCGTACTTTAGGTATCTGAAGCAAACTGCCTTGCGTCTACGCGATGACTTCGACTCTGACGTGCCCAAGACAGTAGATGAGTTATGCTCTTTGCCTGGTGTTGGTCCCAAGATGGCCTTCCTGGCTTTACAGGTAGCATGGAACTTGTGAGATTACCACGTCTTTTACTCGACCATCGTTTGACTTTCTACAGAAACGTTGGTATTGGAGTRGATGTTCATGTTCACCGAATCACCAATCGGCTTGGTTGGCACAAACCTCTCACGAAGACGCCGGAAGAAACGCGGTCTGTGTTTTCATTACTTGCTTCCGCGATAAGTTGACAATCGGACAGCTTGAATCTGCAGTCTTGGTTGCCGACGGAATTGCACCCAGAGATCAATCATCTACTCGTTGGTTTTGGTCAGGTATGTGCAATGAATATTCATAGAGCGAACTACTAATCACAGCGTCCAGACCATCTGCCTTCCTACTGGGCCTCGGTGTGATTCATGTCTTCTAAGCGATAACAAGCTTTGCCCCAGCGCAAAGAGAACTGCTGGGTCACCATCAAAGAAATCAAAGTTTCCCAAGGTCGAAATAGAACTTGAAGATGCTGGATCTGATGAAACGGGCTAGTATTCCTATACCAACTTCTAATAACCGGCAAGAGGGCGGGACGGATAGTATATACCTTATAGCTTCTTGTATAATTATTTTGGATAATTCATATACCTTACACGTTCATCATGATAAGTTCATAGCCATGTCCCAAAATCCTTTTTCTAGAATCGTGCATTGCCTCCACACAGTCAACCATTCCTGAAGTCTGGCCTCTGATGGCGGATCCGCTGCTGCACGTGTTTCGATAAGCTCTGTTTTCTCCCTGTGAACTACGTGTTGGTTTACCTGAAGGATTGGACTTACCTAGGCCTTTCTTGACCCCTTCCTGGTAGTGCGTACCCGAATAGATATCAATCCAAGCTTTATATGGGTTGTCGTGAAGGACAACCCAGCTTCCATCACGTGAAGCTTCGCTTTTCAGCCACAATCCAACCTCACCGTAACCGAGCAAACAGGCAATAAGTGCCATGAATAGCTTCATACTATCACCTAGAACAAGATCCAGACACAGGGTAGTATTATATGAGGTACACAGACCTTGAAGGCCCATATCAAGGATGTAAGCACCGTAAGCTGTTGTAGCTGTTGACTCTGTTGTGCTTTCTAGTTCCTCCATTGTCACGCCGAACTGCTGACAGAGTTTCCGATGGTTTCCAATTTCATCAATTATGCTAATAACAGCTTCAGCGGATTCTGAAATGGACGTGAAGTCCGTGGATTTAGCAGCGAGGAGACTAGCTGGGAGGTCAATATTCTGTGCCTCAGAAGGGCAGCGCATACCCATATGCCCTTGAGTAGTATTTCAGATAATAATAATCCTGTCTAGCTAATTCAGATTTCGTAAAATCGCATGTCTTGCGTCAAACGTACTTGATGAAGTGCACAAATGATCTCCGGTCTAGAGTACCTTGTCCCAGTAGGCGAACAAARTCATGTTGTACATATTCTTTCCATAAACTAGCGGTATTCTCGATTAAATAGCTTGTCAAAGGGAATGGACCTGATGATGTGTGTCTAATACGCTAAGTTTCTGGATAAAGAAGAATTTAATCACTTACTTGATCTTCTGGATGGAATGGAGATGGTTCAATGGCCCATTCCCCTTTCCTAGCGATGGTGCTGTCGTTATGGCCAGGTGGACGTAGGTTGTCGCATTCTGCGTAGCCTCCACAACTAATATCATCTTCAATTATTGGYTTAAACTTGGATTCACGCACTTACGTCGAGCACCGCGCGCGAGCTCACATGCCAAGGCAGAACTGAGCGTGCAGCCTGTGCCATGCGTGTTTTTTGACTCTATTTGAGGACGGACAAACAACGCTGTTTCTCCGTTTTTTTGATACAAAACATCAACGACTAGTCTGTCGCAAGGAGGTAGTGCACCGTGGGCTTGCAGTATTTCCGTATTTTCGAGAGGCAATCCAAAACGCTTGATGATAATGTTAGGAAAGCTAGAAGCAACGCGATCGATGTCCGATGGAAATGCAGTGATATGGCCGCCCTTGAGAAGCACTGCCTGACAGCCACATTCTACCAATTCCATCGACGCCGAAATCATGTCTTCAATGCTTGCTATCTGAGTCGCCCGACCTCTGCACGCCAGTAGTGCTTCTGCCTCGGACTTATTTGGTGTTACTATGGTTGCCAGGGGAAATAATTCCTGCGTCATGACGCCGAGAGCCTCGGGAAGTAAGAGCGTATGTCCAGACGTGGATACGCAAACGGGATCGCAAACGACGGGAGGGACATCGCGATACCGCGCCCTCAGTGCCCTCACAATGGCACCTATCGTCTCTGCGTCGAACAACATGCCCGTCTTAATGGCATCGATATCAATATCTTGGAGGACGGAAGTTATCTCAATTTTTTTTTGTTTTAACGCATGACTACAATTGTTAAGAAAGTACTAACTTGCTGCTCGACGAAGCTCGGGGGGCATGGGTGGATGTCTTGAACACCGGTGGTATTCTGTGCGGTCAGTGCCGTAATGGCGCTAGCTCCGTAGCAGCCGAAAGACGCGATCGTTTTGAGGTCCGCCTAGAAATGACAAGTGTGTAAACTATAAAGTARTCTACGCGACCAACATACCTGTATCCCGGCTCCCCCACTCGAGTCCGAGCCTGCGATGGTGAATACGGTATGCGGTCTCATGGGAATCTTGGAATCGATGATACTGAATAAAATTCGCCGATGGCCTATTCTTGGCTTGATAGCCTATAGCTTACGTCATAGCTACGCATTGCCAACGCCAACTTGAGCCTCCCGCGCTGCTACTTCAAGTTCTAGTACACGTCTGTCGATCTCCACTTCGGAAAGAAATGATGCATGAGAAAATATGCTAGATCCGTCAGAAAGCGATCCGAGCTCAATGTCGTGGCTGACTTCCTGTATTTATCATGAGAGCCGTGCATGGTTGTGATTCAACATGACCTACATCCACTGCTGGTCCTATCATTGCTAGAACGCCCGATATTGTGTTTGCTTGGATARGGCAAAATCCAGTTTCGCACTTGTAATAGTAATAACGACTTACAGGCTTGTTCGTCCGTTCCGATGGTAGATGTTTCGGGGATTGTACATTGGTCTTGATCAGCCTTGCAAACGACCGATGCAAGCAAAGCTGTGCATGTACTGACTCTTCCAAGGATAGAGATGAAGGCYATTGCCACTGAAGCAAAGTGAGCCTCCAGAAACATGTTGTATTTAGGTTGCCTACCGCTGCTCTCAGAGGTAGCACTAAGTATGAGAGTGACCGTCGCAATTACGCCTGTCGGCACGTCTGCCCCAGTTGCAGTTTTAAGCAACTGATACCATRTTCTATTTCAAGTCACAACAATACATGGACCAAGGTCTGAAATAGCGGACCGCTGATCAGTTAAAATTGTGGTCCTGCATGACCGCCAAATAAGTCCAGGCGCGAGGGTAGCGTACGCAACCGTTATACCAGCAAGCCATAGACTTTTGGTACAGTATATGAGTTTCGAGGGGTAGGGAGCGTAGGAATCTTGCTCACGTAAGGAATCCGCTTGATATCTTGTTGCGTCCGAGTTCAATTAAGCTGTAGACGAGGCCAGCCAGCTGTTATAACGCTCAGTGCAAGAAAAGGGTATTCCAATTTGGTGCCTACCGAGACCAAGATACTCGATGTCACTCCGATTGTGACTAGAATATTCGTGCGGTGAGGAGTGATGAATATCCTAGACGAGGACGCTTGATGTGGAGTTTCCAGATGTCTAGACATCGACCAGTATCGATGTACCGACTCCAATTGCATTGTGTATATTGATATGGCTGTGGTGACTAGAATAATGGCCTCCGGCCAACGTTCCTTGTGCGATATAGTAACGTCGCCTGTAACGTAACATGAGCTATAAAAATTCAGGAGAACTGAATTGTACCTCGCCTGGCCATCATGTACTCAATCACGAAGTCAGCGGTCGTAGACAGTACTAATGACATGGACTGACCAGATATGCAGCTATGCATACTGCAATAGAACAGACCGTGTCGCTCAAAATATTTATTGTGAAGATAATTTTGCTGCGCTTGGCGATCTTCGAGTCCCTATCGTTGCGGAAATACATATATAGCAGTACGAGCTCAAGACCGTAGAGCAGGACATTAACGAATGCGCTGAATGCCAGTAAACTGTGTTATATCGCTTAGAACTAGGGCGCAGTTCCCTCTACAACACTCACCCAACGTCGACTTCTCCCGATACCATGGCTGAATGATTGCGTGAAAGGTTAGTGTCTCAATAAGAGTGATGATCTCACTCTTACCAAAAAGATTTGCTTCCGCTCTCGAGTACGGAACAAATGACTACGTGGTTCTGACTCTTTTCCGGGACTTTTCTCTAGGCTCAAATATCTGTTCCTGCCCTGTATCGCACGGCTGTTCCTTGCATAGACGTAAGTCTGGATTCCGTCAATAAGGCTAGCACCCACTGCTTTTGGTATCTCAACGAGGAGAGTGTCATCATCTTGATGCGTTTGCCTTGTCGTTTTCGCTACAGCGCGCAGTTTTCTCTTCAATAGGGATACCTTTTATTCGAAACATATGCATGAGCGCTTATGACACTTGCGCATACGCACCTCTTGATCTTGCTTGGCGGACTGCACCTCGAGGCGCTGACATTCTGTGTTGGCTTGTTCAAGTTCCCACTTTATTCTGTCTATCCTCTGGGAAAGTCTACGGATGTTGACTTGGCTCGAATCTAGTTCATTATGCAATCTCCGACATATWGCTTTGGCTTCTTGTTTTTCTTTTTTGACTTCGTGAAGCTGAACTTGGAGATCATTCACTTGCTTCTCTGCATTTTCTCTCTGCCTTAACCGATTACGTAGCTTGCTACATTCCTCTTTCGAGTGYTCGAGTTCAGTGTATGCCGGTTGCAATATTGATTCTTCAAATCCTCGTATAATACTGGTGAGTAGTTCCTGAAAGAAATATCTGTRATATGTTCTCCTACAAGACCGAAGGAATACACACCCCGTTCGATTCATTGACGGTTGCGCGCAAAGACTCGGCAAAGGCTTCCATTCCCTCAGCAGGCGCATTGGCATTGAATTTGCTCAACCGATCAATTGCATTATGGGCACGTTCTTCCGGGGTGAGATCATCCGTGAAGGTAAGATACAGTCTAATGGACTGGTCAAGTAACTTGGGTCTACGGCACGCAGGACACGCCTTTGTCCGAGAGTCACATAATGTACAGTAGCCATGGCCTTTTTACGCGTCATATCATGATAGTGATTTGTGAATGAAATGGACAAACCGCAAAGCGAGACTCTAATGTCCTTTGGTTCATAGTCCTCTTTGCAGATGCTGCAGAATACTTTCGGCATACTAAGAAGGATTCAACCCGGCGTCACTGTCACATCATGTCTTCCTCCTCGCGTTCATCCAGTCCCGATGAAGTTCCTGTTGCAAGAAGGAAAAAAACCAAATCATCATCCTCATCGAAAAGTGCCCCTCGAAACGAGGGTGTGGATCCTAGCTGGCCGTTCGCGGTTCCTGCAGGCTACAATCTTTGTGGAGATGATGAAGTAGACGAAAATTTTGATTGGGATACCTTGAAAAACAANNCAAATCTCGAACTATGGTTGATACGGGTTCCTCATAACGTGCGTGGACTCGAATAGACTGGTGGAGGGCGACATGTAAACTCACACTGACAGGATTTGGGTAAATTCAGTTGTCTTTAAAGCATCTTGATTCAGTCCCCCTCTCTCTATCGTCTTCTCACCGACCTGAGAAGATCGGTGAGCTCACTCGTAAACAAGCARCATATGATATCTGGTCATGCAACGCTTCTCTGTCGGATAATGATTCAGGCAGAGGGGGCGAAGACATATCAGTTGGAGAAGAAATGAATTCTATAACTTGTCTTCTGCCGCGCAGATCTAACCAGAATACTCTATACACTGGTAAGGCACTGACAAAATCGCCGCCTCACCTCTTACGCAACATATTTCAGCCCCAAAACCTATTTCGCGCCATATCGTCATCRCGGCACAACCGGCGCAGGTGCAACATGTATCAGACGCCAACGAAAAGCCTGTCACAGTTTTACAAAACCCTCCCAGGCAGTCCTACCCTCCCGAGCTACTCAAACATCGGTTCATGCCTTACGGATCCATAGCACCTGGCAGTCCAGTCAAGGAGGACAAGGAAGCGGAGCAGAGGCACCAAACCAAGTCAAAGGACATCGCCGAAGCTCTCCAAACCAATGAGGCATCGGAGGCCATGCTCAGCATCAGTATGGACGTTGATAGTGCTCCTCCAGATACTAAGAGAGATAAGGAAGAAGGGAAGGGCAAGGGTAGGGCCACCGCGGTAGAGTTCTCGCAGGGCGCTGTGTCGGGTTCCTCAACGACCGAGGCGAATAAAAGGACGAAAAAACGCAAAGGCCCAGAAGCAGGTCAGGAGGYGGCGGAAGGAAAGAAGCTTAAAAAGCTTAAAACAAAGGCTGTGTAATGTTCTTGCGCTGCAGGTTTAGGCTTATGTAGCTTGCATTCGTGAAAGAGCGTGGAATGAGGACTGATAACGAATGGATTAGTTGGCATGGCGTTAGCCAACGTCCATTTCATCCTCTCTGTCCTTTTCCTTACTCGTCATCTCCCCTTCCATCGTAGCAGCGGACGAAGCAGCCGCTTCAGCGTTAGCCCTAGTCTGTCGTCTCCTTTCCTCCTCTACCGTAACACCCCTCTCTATCCCTTCTAGGTTCCGTCGTATTTCATCCTGCATGTCGTTAAAGACACTTTCCGTTGGTAGTCCCCAATTGCGCCCCGGGTTATTACGCTGCTTATTGTCAAAGAACTTGCCAACCGTGTTGACCCATTGTCGGCGTGTTTCAACCAGATGATTGAGCTGTTCGGATACAAACAGTCGATTCTCGTCATCGGGTCCCAAGCCCAATGCTGCTGGTAGTGGCATATGTGCTTCTGTAACGCCCGTACTTCCACCGTTTGCTGTTCCCGCCACGCTACTGGATCCGGATCCGTCCGCATTGCTGGCAGAAGATAGTGCTTGTGCTGCAACTGCCGCTGCGTGTGCTGCCGCTGCGGCACCCACAATTTTCTTCTTCTTCCTCCCAATCTTTGGACCATCTTTCTTCTGTAACTTTCCAAAGAGCGTCGAGATATTCTTATCAATGGAATCCCGAAGTTCCAAGTACTCCTGATAAGCCAAATGGTCCCTAGCGATTGCAGCCAATCTTGCTCTTCGCGCCTTGTTCGTTGTTAACACGGTTCTCAATTCGCGCTGAGCATGCCTGAGAGCTGTAGCTATGGGATCATCCACTTTTTCTGTGAAATCGGGCTTGTATACCAAATTTAGAATTGTGTTAGCATATGTCCCAGTAATCAACATACCATTCCACCCAACAGACCATGATATCTCATCGTGTCTTTGATCCTGTTCTCCAACTCGCTGACATTCAGCCTTTCCTTTCGAGCTGCAGCCGCTCCACTCCCTCCGGGCCTCCCTTCCATTGCATCTTCCGCCGCTTTGACACCTTTCCAAACGGCCACATCTGGTACTGGTAGTAGGGCACTGATAACACGTTCTGTTAATGGCCCGTGACCTTTCTCTTCCACGAGTAACTCTGATTCCATCAATGTTGATGGATCCCACTTGGGAGTAGGTGCAGAAAAATGTTCAGCTGGCGTATCTTGCTGAAGTCCCATGAGTGGCGGTATTAGTCCGGAATCTTCAGTCTCCCAAACCTCCAGATAATGTCGACCGAGCTTCGGCAAAATGAATGGCTCGACCTCGTCACCGGTGTAGTCAAGGAATCCGACATCTTCTTCACGGATTGGCCGTAGCCAAGGCTCGACAGAGGCATAAAATGAACTAACTTGTATTTGCTGGGGCATTTTCAATTTACTGAAGTCATCCATCACGTCAGTTGGTTTACTGGGACCGGGTATGGGTGGTGCGGATATTGGTGGTCGAGTAACGTATAATGATTGGTAAGAAGACGGATGTGGTACAGTAAAGTCCGGTCCTGCAGCAGGCTGAAAATCACGTCTGCTTAGATGCATCGCTATTTTGCAAGGAGGCAAACATACCTTAGAAGGTTGCGAGGAGAGAGGGGTAGATTTACCTGCTTTTTGTGGAGGATGAGAAACTACAGGAGGGGTTGTCTTCCGGGGTCGTGCAAACTCTACTTGCCAGATGTCAATAAGCTTACAGCGGAGGGGCAAACCTATTCTTACCAGACTCCGCATCACTTTCCTCGTCTTCTCGTTTCCGTTTCTTCTTCTTCTTTTTGATGTCCTCAACAGGCCTGCTGCACATTAGGAAAGAAAAGGGTTAGACATGGTACGACATACAGTCTACGGGGATCAACCGATGATCGAGATGACGAGGAAGGAAGAGGAACTGCTGGGTGTGGCGTAGCACGAAGTTTGGAAGATACGCTATATGGTGAGCGCGATTCGTCGGAATCCGGCATTGGGGTGTCTGTATGTGCACATTCGCCGGTGCGGCAAGTAAACAGCGGGGTAGAATGGACGAATTGCCGAAAGGTTTTGAATACACATGCGAGAACAATATGTGGTTGAGGTTGATATAAACGGACGCGGTCAGAAGATGCTAAGCACGCGTCTTGGGGGCAAAAAAGAGACCTACTGTCGCGTTCGCGCTTGACTTTGTCGATTGCCCTGGCCTTACCCTTCTCTTTCTCCTTCATTCGACGCATCGACTCTTCGATAGTTTTCATGTCCTCTCCCGCCTTCTTCGCTCTCTCAAGCGTCCTCTGTTTGATGAGTTTTAGTTCGGCCTGCAGCTGTTCAAGCTCGTCAATTGGAGGAATTGCATCAGTGACGTTCTTGATGAGAGCGGAGCGTAATGGAGGAGGCGGTGCGTAGGGCGACAGTTTTGTCGTCATTGGCCTGGCGCGGGAATCGTGCAGGACGCTGAAGCGGCGTTTGAGAGGAGGCAGAGAACGGGGTCGGGCGCCGAGCGAAGCGGCAGCCGTGATATGAAGTCGGGAGCAAGGTGCAAATGGGTCAGTCCTGCTTTCCCACGCCTATCACGCCGACGACATGCCCGTCAAGGGCGCGCGCGTTCCAGAAGCCATCCCTTTGCACCAGCTCAATGACGACCACAGCGACGAAGACGACGACAACGACGACGACGAAGACCATGTTAGCACCGCTCTGCTTGCTCCCCGTTCGCCGCGCACACGACCCGTCGAGCCGCCACCACCATCCAGCAAATGGGTTCAAGTAAAAGGCCTCGTTACCGAGGTATTGCCAATTTCACCACCATCCGGTCCTGGCTGATTGGAAATTGTAGGCGGCCCCTACTCTGTTGCTCACCACCATCAGTCTCACGTTCACAGGAGAGTTATTGGATCATGTGGCAGTCGGTAGCATCTTACTGAATCCCTCGTCTTGTGAATTAACTTTCAACACAGCGATGGCGCGCAATGAGAGAACTTGACCAACTGATTTTAATCATCCCTGGTCTTCTCAATCTTAATGGCAACATCGAGATGAACCTCTCTGCTCGGCTTGGTACTGCAGCTAATGTTGGGGAACTCGACGATCCGGCCGTTCGGAATCTCATGATCACAGGCAACATGAATCTTCTGCAGGTGCAGACCATCAGCGTTGCCTTTGTCTCCGCATGCGTTTCCCTTCTGCTTGGCATGATACTGCCACGGCAAACAACTACGGCAAAGACCCTTGCTACACGGCGTGCGCCCTTCAATTTACACTCTCCTCGTCGGGTGATCCCGCGTCCAAGTGGGGGCAGCAAACATAAAACAAGTCTTATCACGTTCGTTCTTATTCGTCCCAATACATCGATGTTCTTATGAACATTGATTAGATTCCTCATGATTGCTAGTACAGCAATGTCRGCTGCATCATTATCTGGACTTGTGCTTGGCTCCTTCATGTGCGCTCTTACTGTTCTGTGTCGTATTTTGGGCTTGGATCCTGGTAGGCACAACATCCCATCCTGTATTATATCCCTGATGTGGAATTCAAAGACAATATTGCCCCGCCTGTTGCTTCATGCCTAGGCGACCTTACGGCACTTTTCCTTCTCAGCATCGTTTCAAATATCCTGATCCCATTTTTGAAYACACCCGTCCCATTCATAATTTTCATACTTGCAACGAGTGCYGCCATCGCTTGCTTCTACTTTACGCGCCGGAATCCTCATGTCTGTCATCTCCTATCGCAGGGCTGGTCYCCGCTTTTTGGCGCCATGATTATCAGCTGCGGTACCGGTATTGTTCTAGATTTGTTCGTAAGCAAGTATGAGGGATTTGCACTCCTTTATGTCGTCATAAGCGGTACGTTTGACCTTATCAGGCGTGATTACCGACTTACGTTTATCTTAGGCCTTCCCGGAGCTGTTGGCTCCATTTATATTTCCCGCCTATCCACATCACTACATGCTGCTGCACTGGAACGCCCGTCTGGTCTGATTCATAGCCGACGGAATGCGCTTCCCGATCACTCAAAGGTGTCCGTTCCAAAACATCCATTTCGTCTAGAAATGATTACACTTTTGCTTGTTACACTACCTGTCGAAATAATTTTTCTCCTCGTTTTAAGAACATTAGGTTGGCTGCATGTTCCGTTTATCTTCATAGCGTTCTCCGTATTCTTCTTCTGCTGTGCTGTATGTCCATCTCATATCGACACTCTTTCAATCGCTGACTACAAACTCCAGGTCGTTGTATCAATTTCCGTTGCCCACCTACTTACTAATTTGCTTTGGAAGCGTGGCTTAGATCCTGACATGTATGCTCTCCCAATCCACTCGGCCCTCATGGACCTCGTGGGCCAGACTATGCTCGTTCTTTGTTTCGAAATTGTTTCATTGCTGAGTGGTGGTAAAGCTATAACATGAGATAGATACACACGGTTCATGAGGATGGCGTATTTATGGATATAACTGTATACCCATAGTATTGTAGACTGTCTTCGTATTAGCCTTACGAGTGATACGTAATCTGAAAATCTTTGAACCATACGAACTGGTCTCTAGGAGTTGCGTATTTATCCTCGTGCCCGCCAAAGAAAGTACTGTCGAAGGTTCAGCGAGACCAGAAAAAAGTCAATGATGAATTACCTGAAAAAAAGGCCGATGAAGCCGATGGGGCTACATGAGGAGCGTGTGTTGTCCGGAACGGGAGATGTAGGTGTAGGTGAAGCTGACACGACCCATGCCGACGTCGTTTCGAAAGCCAAAGACGATGTGACCAGAGAGATAACGCTTGTTGCGGCCTGCAGTGTAATTATGTTGGCATTGCTAGTGTTGCAGTCCGAGTCTGATTGGTCGCCATTATACCACCAGTGCAGAAGCGCGAAGAAACCATCCACAAAACCCCATAGTATACGATCAACTGGATTTATGCTAAGCGCGCACGTTGCATTTCCACCGAGTCCGCGCAAGTCATCCGAGTCAGAACACGATGGAACATCACGATAGAATATGTCGTGACGACTAATCACGCGAATCTCGTTGACATCCAGGATAAAGCACCCGTCCTGGCGCCCTGGGGTGTTGAGGCAGACAGTTTGGCTCACCGTAGTCCAGTGACCTGCTGCCCAAGCATATGAACCTCGACCAACAGAAAAACCGTAACTGGTATCGCACACGGACTGCGGGTCCGCGCATAACGCTTGCGTTTGTTTGTCTTTGGGAGCATACTGAGCGTAAAATGGTTAATATGGGCCCCGCAGCTCTCGCGGCGACTCACAAGATATAGCTCTCCCAATCCTCCTTTCCGCCACATAAGCCGGGTACTAAAACAATCCGTTGCATCATAGCCACCGGAACATCCACCATGCCCCCCATAAAGCCCGGGAAGTTTTCCAGCCAAGACATAGTCGAAGTCGGCAGGGAAAAATACACTGTAAGTCAGCGTAACGTTTTGCGCATGCACGATATTCAAAGGAGTGGCATAGAATTCAGCACCGCCTTGGGGTTTCGTGCCGGGATTGATGGAGTGAGCAGGGTACAGTATCTGTAACATTGAAGTCGAGTTGTCGTTATCTTCAGAGGCGTCATTTGCAGATTGCGTGAGATCATAAGCAGCGGAAGGAATACTGGTTACGATTGCTAAATTATGTTGCCCGACAGGGAATCCAGTGATATTGTATGCGTTCAAATCAGAGAACTGATTAGGTGCTTTCCACGACGTGCTTGGCCCATTGGTCACTGTTATTGTCGTCGTGCAAGTTACTGTCGTCGCAGAAGCTGTACGTTGAAGTACAGGCGGATCCGTGGTAGTTATCCCGAAGCTAGTCGGCGTAGGGGGTATAGATATGTCAGGACGCACTCTACTTGTTGGTGAATTGACTAGCGCTGTTGAATTTTGAGGGGTATTTGAGTTGGACAATGGAATGGCGAAACAAGGCGACAGAATAACCAGGTACCTCAGAAGCAGTTCCATAGGGGGAAGGAACAGAGTGCGTTTCTCGTATTATTCTATTGTCATTGGGGGCCGGAGGCTGACACAGAGAATCCTAATCTAGACACTTGAATAAAACTTGTTAATGTATGAAATAAGTATAAGCAATACAGTCAACCTCCCTATCACCAACGGACAAACGAAGCGCTTACATGAACGAAGACAAGAAATCCATGCGAGGCATTTTGTACTTGCACACAAACATGTTACCATCAAACAGTCTCCTCGTCCTTGGGCAACTGTAGGATGGGACTACTGAGTGGAAGCGTCTATGGTGAACGGGCGGGCAGCTCAGCGTCGGAGCCCTAGACATCTTGTTCCAAGCTGATCGGTGAACGACTAGTATTCGGCGTAATGTTGATTGAATCTTTGTCCTTGTCTCCCGTAGTCTTTCCTCTCGCCCGCGACTTGGTCTTGGCGCGCGATTTTCCTCGTCGATGATTAGCGGACACATCCTCATTAACGTCCTCTTCTCCATCATCTCGTCCCGTCGCTCCATTTACACGCCCCCTACCACGACCTCGAGATCGTCGAGAGCCTCTTTGCTTACGCGCATTTTTCCCTCGAATCAATGATATTGCTCCGTCTTCCATATCAATGTCATCTTCGCCATCGTAATATTCGTTTCTGTTGATTGACCTATCAGACCTTTGCTCTCCCGCCAGTGCCGTGCTTTGTTCCTCGTCCTTTTCTTCTGCCGTTCGTTCTTCTTCAGCAAGTAGACCTTGAATGTCCGGCGGGATTTCTTGCAATGCTACGCTGGGTGCGCCTTGCAGGTACCGAAGCTTATTGCGAATGTTCATCGTGATACGCTGCAAGGAAGCCGGCGAGTTCTGATTGTCGACTTTGCCGGTCAAGGGAGGATGTAATTTCCAATGCGAATCTTCAAAAAAGGAGTCGTAAACCGTCATGGGAAGTTCGTCTGGCACAGACGCTCCAACCAGGACAGAGGTCTCGTATGTCCAACATCGACTGACATTTTTTATGGTGTAGCCACCTCCTCCAAGGACAAGAAGAGGTACATTATACTTTCGAACAAAATTGACACATTCTCCATGAGCAGCTATTGAAAGATTGAAAGCTCCCAAACGGTCACAACCGAGGGAATCTGCACCACATTGTAAGACGATAGACGTCGGGCGAAAAGCGGTCACTGTATCATCGATGACGGTCTTGAAGATAGTCAAATACATCTCGTCGTCGATACCATCCAGCAGAGGTACGTTTAAGCAAAAATGTTTACCTTCTCCAGCACCATTGTCGTCTAGCTTGCCTGTACCGGGAAAAAAATCACCGGTGTATTTGTGAAACGATACGGTCATGACTCTGTTGGAGTGGTAGAAGGCAAATTCAACGCCGTCTCCGTGATGGATATCGATGTCGATATACAACACCCGGGGATGGTATCTGAGCAGAATTAATCAATGAAACATCTACACCGCAAGACTCACCTGAGAAGTTCCAGTATAGCTAGCACGATATCATTGACGTAGCAAAAACCACTGGCTTCGCCACGCTTCGCATGGTGCAAACCACCAGACCAATTGATTGCGATATCAGTTGTTCCCGCACACAGTTTTCTTGCGCCAGCCAAAGAAGCACCAGTATAAAGACGGCAGAAATCATACATTTCCGCAAAGATAGGACAATCCTCGACGCAATTGAAGATATCTATCATCTGTTTCATTTCATTCTGGCACTGAGGGGTCACACTAACGTATTCAGAGGCAGGGTGTCGCAAAAAATGTGTGCAATCCATACCGTTGCAAAAAGTCTATATAATCGTGATCGTGGTACAGCTCTAATTCAGCTTGTGTTGCTGGTCGAGGGTCATAGATATGATGTATCTGTTTATCCAGTCCATAACCCATGACCAAAGCATTTGTTAGCGTCAGGCGATGGGGTTTCATCGGGTGGCGTTCCTGTTATTCTTGAGTGAGCATAGCGAAACGGCATCGCGGTAGAGGCATACGCCATAATGATGGGCGCCGACATCCTTCGGGTAATAATAAGATACGATCGGCCTAGAGTGTGGCTGAAAAGTGTGAACCAAACGGAATAGCCTCGATAGAAATTATTTACATTTATTCGTTCTGTGATAGGCTGGGCGGCTCCGTGTTGGCCACGGTCGAAGAAGTAGGGCGAACAGGAGAATGTGGTCGCCTGAGATGAGCGGACCATGTAGGTTTGCTTATGTCAGCTGGCCCTTTATGCTGCTGACTAAGCAGTACTTTCTTTCTGCCTACAAAATGCTGTGGATGCGGTTGGCGCTGTTTCTTGCGGGTTTTCAAGCCGTTGCTGCTTCGTCAGGCGACCGGTCTCCCGAATTTATAAACTGTGTCTCCATATGCACAGACGCAGGCTGCCCTCATCCTTTTTTTCTCTCTCTACGGCTCACGCGTTGGACGTGTCTTGATGATTGCAGATACCACTGCGCACATCAGGTGACAGACCTGGCCATACAGAGTGGCTCCCGGGTCCAACAGTTCTTTGGGAAATGGCCTTTCTGGAGGTTCGCAGGCGCGCAAGAACCTGCTTCCGTGGTGTTTTCCCTGCTCAACTTCTGGGCACATGCCCACGGTGCACGCCAAATGCGGAGATATATACCAGATTCCCATCCCATGAAGCAATACTTTATATCATCGGCGTTCGTAAGTATGAACGCATGGATTTGGTCAGCTGTCTTCCACACCAGAGGTTCGTATATTGTGTGATTCTTAGTTCATTCYTGACCTCGTGATTCACAGATACTCCCACAACCGAAAAGCTTGACTACTTCTCCGCTGCACTGACGATTATCTACGCACTCTATTGCACCATCATACGCCTCTTTCATTTGTACTCCATCCCTCGGAATTCGCTCGATGTCACATCTCAGTCGAACGGTAAAGTCACCAAGACGGYCCTATCAGTCTTTTGTACCTCGCTCTATCTTGCGCATGTTGCATATCTATCCTTACTTCCACGGTTTGACTACACATATAACATGGCCTTCAACGTCACCTTGGGCCTCTTGCATAACCTGCTATGGCTGCTTTATGCTCTTCCCTCATCAATATCCGTCCTTCACAGGTTTTCATCTCGGCCACGCTCATACAGACCCAGATTTGTCAATAAGCCTGTATACTTAGTCACGATCACCATGCTTGCCACTGGTCTCGAACTGTTCGATTTTCCTCCCTGGCTACGAGTAATTGATGCCCATGCTTTGTGGCACTTGGCCACTGCACCTATTGCAGTTTACTGGTACAGATTCCTACTGGACGATGCGTTAGATTCGAGCTGGAGAGAGCACAAACTTTAAATAAGTACTACTACTTACAGAAAGTCATTTGGTGCTTGATATGTTTTGTTTTTGTATAAATCTGTTGTGTGATTTGTATAACATGAAACTAACTTTCCCACATGAATCAGAATCGCGTACCTCAATTCTTGAGATAAGCCTATACTACCAGTCGCAATGGTGCGGACTCAGCACCATGGCCGTACAAGCACGATCGTGATCAAGTTAGGTTGGTGAGGAATCACACGTTGTTTCTGATAGTGCATGCTATACTTTACCCGTAGGAACGTCGTCCATAGTTCACGAAGATACCCACCAACCTCTGCTATCTATACTCTCCGCATTGGTCGAAACCGTGATCAAATTGAGAAGTCAAGGGCACAAAGTAGYTCTTGTGAGCTCTGGAGCCATCGGCGTTGGCCTTAAACGGATGAATATAGCCCATAGACCGAAGAGTCTCTCCGGGAAACAGGCATGTTATCAATTCAGAGTGTCTGATCTTGTCCCTAATTATTTTCGTTGCCAGGCATTAGCCGCCATTGGGCAAGGCCGACTTATAGCACTATGGGACAATCTTTTTGGTCAACTAGAACAGCCAATCGCTCAAATCCTCTTGACGCGTGGCGATATTTCAGACGTATGTCAAGCTACTGCACCCCGCAAAACCATTAACCATGCGCATGATTGCAGCGCACACGATATTTGAACGCTGTAAACACATTCAAGGAACTTCTTTCTATGGGTGTCGTTCCCGTTGTGAACGAAAATGACACAGTGTCCGTTAGCGTACGTCCGTCCGCTCGGAGACATGATAAAAGGGATCGACCCAATTTGAACTAGGAAATCAAATTCGGCGACAATGATACCTTATCCGCCATTACAGCTTCCATGATTCATGCAGACTACTTATTCCTTCTTACTGATGTTGATGGTCTATACACTGAAAACCCTCGTAAGAATCCAAACGCGAAGAAAATTGAAACGGTAGATTCAATATCTGATGTTCGTGCACAGGGTACGTTACGCAGCAATCCAGAAGTGCGATGGGCTAAACATGTGCAGTTAGCACCACGACATTGGGCTCCAATCTCGGAACGGGGGGAATGGAGACAAAATTGATTGCCGCCGAAATCGCAACCGCAGCAGGTGCGACGACAATAATYACATCCAGCAAACGCCCAGAGAACATATTCGATATCATCGAGTATCACCGTCAGAATACGTCCAAAGACCGCTCTGGTTCAGGAACTCCATGTGATCAAGAATCACGCCAAACCGCCCCCAGTTCAAGCGATACACTGACATCAACTCGCATGAGGCGACCACCGCACACAGTATTCACAGCGTCTCCAGTGCCAGTGCGTGATCTAAAGACATGGACAAGTCATACATTGCACCCATCTGGTAGTGTCATCATCGACGCAGGCGCGCATCACGTTTTATCTCGTCGTGAATCCGGTGGGCGTCTGCTAGCAGCTGGCGTGTTAGGTGTTGTCGGAGCTTTCGCCTCTGGGCAGGCTGTTCGGATAGTCGTCAAGGTTCGGGGGTACGGCGTCTCGTCTGAGGCTGATGCCGCTGCACAAGAGTCATATGCAAAGGCACTAGAGACGAGGCCAAATACGCCAACGCCGGGACAAGGGTCGTTTTCCRGTATAAGCGAACCTCCGACTAAAACCGAGGATGACATCATATTGGTTGAGAAGGGAAAAGAAGAAATAACGGAAGCGGACGTGGTAGAGGTTGGCCGAGGACTAGCAAATTACAATTCGGCTCAGATAGCGAGGGTCAAAGGCCTTCACAGGTAAGACCAACTCTTGTTCTATCTAAATTACAATAACTGATGATCTAGCCAGTGCTTATCTGTCTCAGCTTCTGGGATATGCAGACTCGGAATATGTGGTTGAAAATATCACGATTCGCTGGAGCCCTTAGAGATGTGGCTGTGTTAATATTATTATTTTGTTGGCCAAACARAATCCAGATCCGCTGATTTTTTGCAAACTGGGATAGTCTGATTTGTATTTTTGCGGGACAATTTTTTTGGTTTTCATCTCCTTTCATGCAATAAGGATCCTTCTCTACCATGTATCACAATAACTCAATACGCTTGTTGACGGGTGCGCCTGCCTCCTTGTCTGTTGGACTGCTAACCAACCGCTTGGTCTTCAGGGAATAGTCACCCCGAGCTCGCCCTAGCAGTGGCCGAGCGGTGAGCCGCCTCTCGAGTTCGGCCTTGATTGGGTCCACGAACTCGTGGTTTAATCACTCTCCAGGCTTGGCGTGCCTCTCGTTCCTTGTACCGTTAAAAAGTTCTCCAATGGCGAGACCAACGTCACCATTTCCGAGTCTATCCGAGAAGAGGATGTGTTCATCATCCAATCCGGTTGCAGCGATGTCAATGATAGTCTCATGGAACTCCTCATTCTCATCTCAGCTTGCAAGACTGCGTCAGCACGGCGAATCACAGCCGTCATTCCCTGCTTTCCATACGCTCGCATGGACAAGAAGGATAAATCACGGGCACCCATCACCGCGAAACTCGTCGCAAATATGCTTACAGTTGCAGGCTGCGACCACGTCATTACCATGGACCTGCATGCAAGCCAGATTCAGGGCTTTTTCGATATTCCTGTGGACAACCTATGGTCCGAACCACTTATGACATCCTTCATTAGGCAACACATACCCGGTTGGCGGGAAGGCATCATCGTCAGCCCCGATGCCGGAGGTGCCAAGCGGTTAGTTTTGCCCCCCYTTTTTTTTGACGTCATATCTGACATATTTTCCAGAGTGACTGCAATGGCCGACAAACTCGGGCTTGATTTCGCCCTTATACATCGTAAGCAAGATGGAAAATCGGACCAGGCTCCGGAGAGAATGGAGATTCTGGTTGGAGATGTGCAAGGCAAGGTTAGTTGCTCCATTGCTCCAAATGTCTGACCAACTGAGGGGTTGCAGGTTGCTCTTCTTGTAGATGACATGATCGATACAGGCAAAACGCTGACACTAGCAGCACGGACGCTATATGACAAAGGCGCGGCGATGGTGTACGCTTTGATCAGTCACGGTGAGATCTACTTTCGAAAATGCGATTAGCCGCTCTGAATCAGTAACAAGGCCTATTCTCGGAAGCATCTATGAGTGCCATAGAAGATCTTCCCATAAAGCAGATTGTGGTATGTGATCAGTCATGACAATCCGCGGAAAGGTGATTCATCATTCGAAAGGTCACGAACACTGTTCCACAGAAGGAACATCAAGCCGCTTGCTCGAAGATCACGGTCATTGACATCAGCCCCACTATCGCCGAGAGCATCCGCAGGACTCACAATGGGGAAAGCATCAGTCTGCTTTTCGGAGAATGGGCAGAGAATTCCAATGTTACCCTGATTTAGACTTCATGTAACAAAATACTACGTAATAAAGGGTAACTACGGAGTTCTATGGGGCCTCGGCGCCATTTTCGCCTCTAGGAATCGCTTTCACCCCATTTCAACCATTCATTAATCGACGTCTGGCGCGGCCGAAGAATATCCGAGCGAGCTCTTTGGAGTGGATGACTATAAATTTAAATACATACTGAGCCCAGAGGGATTTCTTTTCGTTGATAACTTCCCAACAATCGGAGGGTATGAAGGACCAATCCACGCAAGACGGTTTCATGGTCCCTGCGTGATGTAACCTGGAAGAAATAACTAGCCACAAAATGCAGATCATCCGCAGGCTCTATCAATAGATACACTTACCACTTCGCGCGTCAACGGATAAACCGGAACGCTGCAAGACAATATAGTCGAATATGATAGACAAAAAAACCAAATGACATCACCTCAATTCGTTTCTGTTCAAGCAAAAGTACGAATACAGAGACAAAGGATTTGAAGGCTTGAAAAAAACATATGAGACCARGTATAGGTGACACTTGACGGTTCTCCGTCCATATTCTCACTGGCACGGGCGCTATCATTACGGGAGTATGTTGGGTCGTAAGTTCACCATCTAACTTGTACGGAGATTTCAATCCGACACGTTTTCAAATTTTAACTGAGCCAGGTACAAGGCATCGTGGAAGCTGAGGTTTATAGTATATGTGTCGGCCGAATCAAGTGTTCAATGCGGCTTTACATGTCTGGGCGACATCATTCACAGCACGCGACTGGAATCTGTCGGGGCAATAACGTCTTGTTCTATCAATTCAAGAACTACGAAGTATGAGACTATGAACAAGCGAGAATACGAAGCAAGTTACACGCGTTTCAAACAAGATGAAGAACAAAACCTTCCGTCACGCTCAGGAATCTTAGCAGTATGGTGCACCATATAGGACAAAAGTCCCTGATTCGCGAAATTTAGCCTGATTCCAGCCCATTTCAGCGTGGTCGGCG